>JAMYWO010000232.1:35294-63977 GCA_024220525.1 Cochliopodium minus
GTTCATCAATACTTATTTCATACTTGATAATTCAAATAAAATTTCTATATTTGCAGCCACATCAACAAATTCATATTTATTGGCTCCAAAAGATAACAATCAACAAGATTATCAAACAATTAAAACTCAAATCTTGGAAAATATAAAACATATGAATATGACAGAACAAAATGGTAAATATCTTGATAAATAATCTTCTCAATTCTTTATTCATACATTTATTTTGAAGAACCAAAAAAATCATTGAAAATATCCTCTGCATTATCAAATTGTCTTTGTTGTAAGTTAATCATAATTTTTTTTTTTTTGTGAATTCATTTATCAATAAAAAATTAAAGTCTTAAACAAACAAATAAAAGAAAATCCAAACAAAAAATTGAGACCCAGAATATTGATCATATCAGTATCACCTGACTCTCCTGAACAATACATACCATTTATGAACTGTATCTTTTCATCACAAAAGCTAAAAGTGATCATAGACTCAATTTTTTTGGGAGAAAAAGGTAAATACAGTTGTTCATACTTGGAACAAGCTTCACACATTACTGGAGGAATTTTCTTAAGGCCAGAACATCAACAAAATCTTTCTCAATACTTGGTGGTAAAAAAAAAAAGAATTAAATTTAAATTGTTTATGATTTTAGTCTCTTTTTTTGACTGATGAACATACGAGAAAATTTTTGAAAGTTCCTTCTCCTACTAAAGTCAACTATGAACCTTCTTGTTTTTGTTGCCACAAGCAAGTTCCTTCTGGTTTGGCTTACACTTGTTCGGTTTGTTTATCGAGTAACTCCTCTTTCATTTAAATATTTTTTGAGATTTATTCTTTCTTTTTTTTTTTTCTTTAGTTTATTGTAAACCTGTCTCTTCTTGTATGATATGTCATTCTAAATTTGAACTCCCCAAAATTAATTAAACATCAAAATTTAAAGAAAAAAAAAATTGAAATAATTATTTTGTTGATTTGTTTTCACATGACAACATTTGTTTATAAGTCCAATATCAATGGTTTTCCTGAGAATATCTCTCCTGCCAATTTTTGGTCTTCAAGATTATCTTTCTTGGCAGAGAAGGAATTATGTTTTGCATCTGGTAATCAAATCTATCAATTTGCTGTAAGTATCACCCGAATTATATGCTCAAATTTGATCCTATTTTTTTCAAATATCTTAAAATTTTCTCAAATATATTTATTCTTTTCAAATTTTTACCTATTTAAATTATGGATTTCAGTTTGATACACCCAAAAAAGAATCACAACTCAATGATAAGCTTATATATTCAAATGAAATAAAATTATCACCTTTAAATATCATCAAAACGAAACTCGAAGAAATACAAATGTTAGATACAGACATAAAATCAAAGAGAATAAATGCAATTGATAGTTTTGGAAATATCTCCATTTTCAACGATAAATATGAAAATATTTTCAATTACAAAAATGATAATGTAAAGTTGGGTTCAAATGGGTGGTCTGGTGTGAAAATACATCCAAACGATCCGAAGGAATTTTGTTCTGCATCATTTTTCGACAAAACAATCACATTATTCAACAATGATAAGTTTGATAGAAAAATAAATTGCATAGGGAATCCCACCTCGATCAATTATATAATAAACAACAACCTAAATCTTATCTGCACAACAGAAGATTCACATATCTGTTTGTGGGACACAAAACAAAAGAATCCATTGATCAAAAGACTATATGTAAGCCAAGAAAGATTGCTCACAACCTCCTTCAGAGGGAATATGTTAGCCACAGCAGGAGAATCAAGATCCGCCTACATAATAGATTCATCAACTTGGACCCTATCAGATGTATGGTCTAACTGCTCCAAATACGAAATCACCTCTATTGAATTCGCCAAAGATAACGATTCTCTTTTGTATGTGAGTGGTCTCAATTCTGAGATCCTTTGTGGTTCTTGGAGAAACAAAAAAGGCATGCCCAAAAGAAGATTGAAAGAGAGGAACAAAAGTTTCAAGGCTGATTCCAACTGGCTTGGCATCCAGCAATCTCTCCTCTCTGGCTTTTTGGCTGGCATCTCTGAATCTGGCAATTTGTATGTTCTCGAGAATCCTCAGCATTTGGAACAAGGTAATCAAGAGGAAGAGGAATCTCCCCAAAAAACTAACAAAAAGAATAAATCCAAAAATAATTGAACTCTTTTTCTTTTGATCTATTTATCTTCAATAATGTTTGTTTATAAAATTCATCTTTCTTTTTTTCTAATTATTTGTCTCCCGCCGAAAATACATATTTTTTTTTTTGATCGTTATTTTTTTTTTTTCATCTCTTCAAAAACATAAAATAAAAAATGGAGCACAAACAAAACAAAGAGAATTTCTCTTCCAATTATGTCATCAATGATAAATTGAAAGGATTATTGAATTTAAAGTCGAATATAATATTAACTGAAAAAAATAATAATCTCGTTAGTGATAACAAAAAGCCTCCCTTGGTTAAGACCATTTCTTTTAATAGAAAGATAAAAGAAAAGGAAGAGGTTTTGAATAGATCATCTACCCTTAGAATCTCATCCAAAAGAAAAATCATCGATACTTCTAACGATGAGAATTTATTGAATAGAGATGAAATCAAAAGATCCAAGAAAAAAGCCCATTTCTACGAATCCATAAACTTGTATATCAAATTTTTCTTTTAATTGGATTAATTCATTTTTTTTTTTTATTCAATTAGACCTTTCATCAATGATGATTTCAGTATGAATCCCATAAAAGAAAAGAAGACAACTATTTTGTCTTGCATTACTAATGAATGGATCATTGAGTCTTTGTTGAATCAAAACCTCACAGAACCAGACTTACTTCTATCCTCTTCATGCTTTAATTCTAATTTACAAAACATCTCCTTCGTAACCAATTTTTCAAAATCTTCTGATAAAGTCACAAACTATATTGCAGTTACACAAAACAAGAAACTAGTCACTATTTCTCTCCTTGTTCAAGAAAACAACTCTTTTTCTCAAAACAAAAACAGTTTCATTTCAATCATAAACACAGAAAATACAGAAAATAAAATCATTCTAAACGTAGAAACTAAGAAAAACAAATTATTTCCTTCAACAAAACAAATTACAAAGTAAGATTATTTATTTATTTGTACTAAATGATAAATTATTTTAAAGATCTATGTTTGTCTCGCTTGGACTAAAGTTGACACATATCAAAAAAATGAGCACAAAACCACATGTCTCACAAAAACTAATTGATATAGAAAAAACAATACACGAGAATAAATTTAAGGTTCATGATTTTAACCCATTATTTTAGGTTAATTCTTATTTTTTAGTTTGGTCTATTATATTGTAAAAATAATCAAATCAATGAAAATGAAATGTTTTCAAACAATGAAGATGATTCGAGTGAAGAATGGAAAGAATTTGTAACAACAATGAATATTTTTTAGTTTCTTTTTGCTAAAAATTTTTTTTTAATATTAGTGTGAATTTTTAGGCAAAAAAATAGAATTAAAAGGATTCAATGGTTATTCAGGTGGGTTGGATCTAACGAATGGGACCACAGGAGATCATTCTATTCATGCTAAAATATTAGATTTTGAAATCATGTTCCATGTTTCAACTCTTTTACCATTTGACGATGACCCTCAACAACTGGAAAGAAAGAGACACTTGGGAAATGATGTAGTTTGTATTATTTTCAGAGATTCTAATTGTACAGGAAGCTATGATTGTAAAACAGGTGATATTTTTTATTCGTATTTTTATTATTTTGAACCTTTTCTTTTGTTCTTTTCTTATTGTTTCAGTCGAATCTGAATACAACCAAATTCTGGTGGTTGTTCAACCTGAGAAAAAAATTAAAACCAACATGAAAACTCAATACAGAGTTGATATTGCCTACAGAAACTCTATCCCAAACTTTGAACCAAAAATTCCAAAAAATCTTGGATCTTTCCAAAAAGATACCAGCTTCAGAAATTTTTTGTTATCTAAATTAATAAATGGTAAAGAAAGTTTTTATTTTTCTCATTTAACATTATTTACGTTTGTTTAAAAGGAGAAAGGAATTGTTACGAATCTTCTTTTGCAGAACAGGTCACCAGGACAAGGAGAGAAATTCTCAAGTACTTAAAAAATATTGAAGTAAAAGGAAACAGTGATAATAAGAAATAGATTTTTAAAAAAAATTAAAAATTCAGAAACCATTTCTGCTAAAATGATGACCAAATATTGGAATTCATAAAATATTATTTTATATGGAATTATTTTTCATATTCAAACAAAGCAAAATATTTTCATAGGGATTTTATAAAATTTTTTTTTTCATCAATAATTAGTAAGATTGCTTTATTCAAATAAAATCTGTCGAAAGAAAGATTTGATCTTTTTATTTTGGTACTCAATAACTTATAAAAAGAAAAGTATACTTTGATTATAAAATAAAAAAAAAAATAATAATAAAAAAAAATCTCTTTCAATTGGTGACATACCAAGAGAAAATTAACATCAAATTTAAAAATAAAAAGATAAACAGAAATGGGGAATTCCGGTCAAAATGGACATAATCATCACAATAATGAAATATGTGATGTTCCTTATAAAAAATTGAACAAACATACAAACTGTAAACAATTAAAACTAATTCAATATATAATTTGCATCTTTGATTTATTTAAAGGGAAGAAAAAAATTATTTAAATTTATTTTTAAAATATATTTCTCAATATTTTAGAAAATTTTTTTATATTATATCACTCTATCCCTTCATTCAAAGTTTTTAAAAACTCATTATCAAATATTTCTCCATATTTATACCTAAAAAAAAAGAAAAGAATTAAAATATCACATAACATTCAAAATTCCAAATAAAACTTTCCTTTCAATAAAATATTCATCTCATTTGGAAAATATAGTTTCTCAAGATCAAATAGATTTATTGAAGAAAAGATTTTGTCAATTATACCCATCATATATTTTGGGAGGAGGCTTGGACAAGGATGAATTTTCCAGATTGTTTGCATTGCCACCTAGCGAGATCACTGATGTTATCTTTAAGTTCTTTGATGTTGATAAAAATGGAGTTGTCACTTTTAAAGAATTGATTGCAACATTATCCATTTGTTCTTTGGGATCATTGGATGAAAAATTGCATTGTAAAATTAAAAAATTAAAAAAAAAATTTTTTTTCATTTTCAGCAAAAAAAAATACATTTAATTACCAAAGATTTTTGCTTCCAAAATAGGATAAATTCAAAACATTTTTTATTTCTCAAAATAAATTCCATAATATTTGCATATATTTTTAAATACGAGAATTTTGGAAATAAATCAATATCTTACAAAAATAATTTTGATATAAATAGAATAATCCAATTCTAATAAGTTAAATCAAAAGATTTTATTCATATTTCAAAAATATAATATAGTTCTTTACAATTTATGGGATTTCAAAGAGCAAGGATTCATTTCCAAAAAAGAGATGGAGACGATGATTAGATTCATAACCAAATTGGCGGCTCAACTTCAAGATAATGGAGACATTTCGATCCAAAAGCTTGGAACATCAATCAGCATCCTTAGTGATCCCAAAAAGGTTTTGAAGGAGACAGATAATCCAGTCAAAATCTATCCTATCAATAAATCTCCTGAATTCACTCATATTGGTGATCATCCCACTATGGAGGTCGATCAAATCAACATTTTGGTTGATAAACTGTATGAAGAGGCAGATACCAAGCATGATGGAAAAATCACTTTCAAAATGTAAGATATTCCAAATTGCCATCCTTTTATCTCCTTCAATTAAAATCTCTTTTTTTTTTTTTGATTTAGGTTCAAGGAATGGAGCAAAAAGACCCCACAAATCATCAGTTTCTTATCTATTTTTGACAATTTCGTGCAAGATTCTATCCGTGAAAAGCCTCAAGGAAAGAGATTATCTGTAACATTTTCTTTTTTTTTCTTTTCATTAAATTTTTTAACAAAATTTTCCCCAGAAAATCACAGAAGGATCTTCAAGCGGAGCAACACCACCAAGATCCAACTTCTTGTCGATGGAGCTCATAAAAAAAGTTATGCTGAATGAACTTACGATACTCCAAAAAGTAGGAGAAGGAGGATTCAGTAATGTCTACTTAGTGACCCACCCCGTTTTTCCTTCTTTCCACTTTGCTTTGAAACGTATCCCAAAGGAAAAACTTGTTAAAGACAAGATGTTTCGTCAGGCCAGAAGTGAGAAAAAAGCTTTGATGAAAATAGAACATCCTCTCATTCTGAAAGTGTAATAACTTTTTATTTTTTTAAAAAACTTTTTTTTTTAAAACTTTTTTTAAAAGATACTCTTCTTTTCACGATTTGGATTCTGTTTATTTGTTGGCGGAATTTGTTTGTGGTGGAGACTTGGCAGAGAGATTAAAAGAAAAAAAACAGTTCACAGTAGCTGCAACAAAGTTTTATGCTGCGGAAATAGTTATCGTTCTAGAGTACTTTAGGAAGATCCGGTTCGTACATCGTGACATGAAGCTTGAAAACATTTTGATAGACAGCACAGGTCATATTAAAGTAATGTCTTTTTCCTAAAAAATTTTATTTATTTTAATGTATTTACAAAGTTTTTTAAAATTAAAAGGTTTCCGACTTTGGTTTTTCAACATACTTGAATGGTGGAGATAAAGTGTATACTATTTGTGGCACTAGGAACTATATGGCACCTGAGGTCATTGAATCAGGGGACATTGGATATGACTTTAGTTGTGACTTGTGGTCTTTGGGTATCATGATTTATGAAATGATTGTTGGTGTTCCACCTTTTTATGACAAGAACAGGAATGCCATCTTCAAAAATATACTCAATAACAAAGTTCTGTAATAATCTTTTTATTTTCATTTTTAATTAATTATATTTCTTTTTTTTTTTCAATAGCTTCCCTGAAGAATGCCACTTTGACCACCCCACCATCATATTAATTTCCAAACTTTTGGAAAAGAGACCTTCACAAAGATTGGGTTACTCTGACATTTCTGACTTGAAAGAACACGTTTGGTTCGAGGAGATTCACTGGGAAGGTCATATTGAAGGAGATCATGTTGTCCCTCCCTACATCCCTATTTTAGAGATTGAAGTCGACGAGGATCTAAAGAAGAATGGACTTGCCAAGTTTAAAGTTCCTGATAATTATGACAAACTTTTTACTGATTTTTAACCCCTCTTTTTTTTCTTCCTCCATTTTTTTTTTTCATTTGAAATAAAAAAAATTATTTATAATTGGTTGCCTTTCAATATATCTTTTTTGATTTTTCTTCATACCCCTTTAGATTTTATTTTCATTTTTAATTTATAATAATTAAAAATTAAAGCGAAATAAAATCTTTATAAACCAAATCACACTGATTATTCTTAAAGTAAAGAAATTGTATCCTTTTTATCCTTGTTTTATTTGTAATAAAGGAAAATATTAAATATATTTTCTTTCATAAAATTTAAAAATTATAAAATGAAAAATAAAAAAAAAACACAACCCTTCAAAAAAACCAATAAATTTCTAAACTTACCATAACATTAAAAATGAATAACCAAAAGGTAATTTTAAATTTTTTTGAAGATTAAGATTAATATTTCTTCATTTTATTAACAAATTCATTTTATAAATTTTTTGATAAATTTTCACCTAAAAAATATATTTTTTAAAAGAATGAAAATACTTCAAATTCAACCCAAGAAATTACCTTTTTTAAAACATATGAATCTATTCTCAATGGAACTCCCAATGTTGGTAATATATTAAATTTAAATTTTTTAATTTCATTTTTTCATTTTCTTTCATTTATCTCCAGAAATGCCAAATGAATTGAATTCTGTTCTCAAATTAAGATCCGGAGATAATTTGAAAAGATTATTATCTATCATAGATAGATATATCAAAGAAATTGAAAAAAATGAAAGAAAGAGAAGAGGAAAAAATAAGTGGATATCTTTCAAAGATGGATTACTAGAAGCAATAAAGGAAGATAAAATCAATATCTATTTGGAAAAGACTCATATCTTTTTAAAGATTCAAAAGGAAGAGATGGATCACATTAATGATTTCAAATATTTCAATTTCCTAGTTTTTACGAAAGAAAAGTTCAAGGACAATCCATTGATTACATCTATTAAAGAAATATTCTGTGTTGACAAGAAATCCCACAAGATTTTATTTGTTGACTTTGGCCTATTAAACCAAGAACTCAACAAGACAAAAAACAAAAAAACAAAGTTGAGCATAGAAAGCAACATTAATGATTCGTCTAGTACTATAATTTTAGTGAACTCACCACCAAATTCTCCAACCAACCCTTCTCTTTTTCAAGATGCTCAGATCCCTAATTCCCCCATTTTTCAAAATCCTTCTAATTTTTCTTCTCCTCAAAATTTTCAAGAAAGTGAAATACAGAATGCAAAAAAGAGAAAGTTAGAAGAAAAAGAAGATTTCCCAAGTCCAAAGCAGTTCAATAATGATGACTTTGATTTTGAGGATATCTTTAAGCAAGATTCTCAACCATCATTAACTCTCAATGAAATGGAAGAAGAATTGTTTAATTCTCTTTAAAGTTTTGTTGATCAAAAATGAATGAATAAAATTTATTTTCTTTTAACTTGAAATGGCTATCAACTCTTATTTCTATAACTGAAGACAAAGAACTTTAAATCAGAATATAATTAATTTTTTAAAAAAATTTTTTTTTGTTTAATTTATTTCATTTGTTGGAAAGAACAATCTCATTGCGAGCATGAGAAATGAGCTTGTGTAACTTTTTGACCCAACTCTCCTTCTCCTGCAAAGTTTCGCAATAAAAAATGAGACGTTTAGTGTCACTATCAAAGATTTGGAAAGAAGGTTTGTTAGGGACATCAAGAAGAACACAAAATTCAATGGGGAATACATAAATTAAATTTTCAAATTTTTTCTTTGAAGTTATTAAGATCATGTCCGTCATCAGATAGACCCCTCTCTTTTTGGGAGTTGTGTATTTGTCTTGGTCTTGTTTTTGTGAGACAAGGAGAAGGTTTGACATTGCCACTCTTCTGTTGTTCACTGCCAATTTCACTAGCGGATCTAAAAAATTAAAAATTAAAAAATAAAATTCAAAAATAATACAATAAAATTAAAATTAAAAATTAAATAAAAAAATAAAATAAAATTAGTGAAAAAAAATTAAATTGGTGAAAAAAAAATTGATTGAAAAATAAAAAATTTTAAAATTTTATAAGAAAATTTTTTTCTTTCTTTACCTCTGTGCCAATTAAGAGTACTCTCAATTTCGAGAATTCTCATTTTGTTGTCTTCTATGAAAAGTTGGTTATCGATTTTGTTGACAGTTTCTTCCATTTCTTTGAGTGATTTGGAAAGGAGTTCTTTAGCAGGTTCTGTGTTAAGGTTTTCGATCATTGCTAACAAAAAAAAATAAAATTTAAAATAAAATTAATAAATAATAAAATTAATTTAATTAAAAATGTTTAAAATTTTGGATTACCTTTTATCAAAAGTGGATATTTACCTATGTAAAGTTCAAAATTTATTTCATCAAAATTTTTCAAAAAATAAATACAAATAAATCAAGAAAAATAAAATAAAAATAAATAATAAAAAAATAAACAAAAATAAAAATAAAAAAAATTATGAAATAAAAAAATAGTTAAAAATAAATAATAAAAAAAGTAATTTTAAAAAATCAAAATAAATTAACAAAAATAAGTAATAAATAATTAAACGATTTTTTTTTTTTTTTACAAATTCTTTGGACAGGCTTGATCAAAAAAGATTTCATAGAAAGGCTCCTCAAAGAAGTGTTCTTGGCCACCTCGTTCAAAAAATTGACAAACTTCTTATTGGTTTGAACTAACTCATCAATGGTGGTTCTTCCAGTAGATTGTCTCGCACAATAAGCCAAAAAAATCTTAAAAAAAATTTTTTTGAATGAAATAAATATTTGAAATTAAAAAATAAAAAATAAGCCAAAAAATTAAATAAATTTAAAGTAAATTAAAATAAAAATAAATATTTTAAAATTTAAATTAAATGATTTAAAAAATTAAATATTTGTTCTGAATTACAATTTATTTAAAATTGATAATTAAATTATATTGTAAAAAGAAATGAAATTAAATAAATCAAAATAGTCTAATGAAAAAACACAATAAAATAAAATTCATTAAAAATTTAGAACAAAAAAAGATAAGAGAAATTTATTTTTTAAAATAATAAACAAAAAATATTTCTTTTTAAAAATAATAAACAAAAAATAATTATAAATATTAATTGAAAAAAAAATACTTTAGAAAATTTTTCGGAGACACTCAAGAAAATTTTTCCGTAATTCTTTTCTTCGAGGGGCTTTTGTTTTTCGATTTCGAGGAGGGTGAGGAAATGCAGGTTCAGTTTGTAGATCTCTTCGATGTTAGCAAAAATTTGGAAGATTTCGTGAGGGCTTAGGACTGTCAGAAGAGGTGTTCTGAAAAGCTGTATAAAAAGATAAATTTTAAAAAAAAAATAAAAAATTTTGAAAGCAAAAATATTCACTTTAATTGAAAAAATATTGATCAAATTTTTGTTTTGGATTTATTTTATAAATTTTTGATTTTGATTAATTTATTTTATTAATGTAATATTTTTGATTTTGATTGATTTTTATTTTTTATTTTTACATTTAATTAATTTTTTATTTTTAAATTATTTTATTAATGTATTATTTTTCATTTTTCATTATTTTTTATTTTTATATTTAATTAAATTATTTTTTATTTTTATATTCAATTAAATTATTTTTTATTTTTATATTTAATTAAATTATTTTTTATTTTTTATTTTTTATTTTTTATTTTTTATTTTTTATTTTTCATTTTTTTTATTTTTTATTTTTTATTTTTATTTTTATTTTTATTTTTTTTTTAGTTACAACAATTAAAGGATGTAACATAGAATCAACTTCTGCCAAAACTCAAAACACTTTGTCTGTCAGTTTAAGTGCAGTAGGAAAGAAAAGTTGTTACTCTTCTGGTTTGAGCACAGGTGCAATCATCGGAATTGTTTTAGCTGTAAAATATTAATTTTACTTTACTTAATTTTAATATTTTTATTTTAATATTTTTATTTTTATTTTTTGTTTGTTATTTTTTTTTAATTTTATTTTTTCAATTTTTTTAGTGTGTTTTTGGAACTATTGTTGTTGTTGTTTTATCTTTGTTTATTGTGAAAAAAATTGCTGGTGCAAGAGCTCAAGAATTTGCTAATGATCACAAAAGAAATTAAAAAGAAAAAAAAAAAGATTTTTTTTTAAACAAGTTTTTCTAAAAATTTTTTTTTTCTTTTAATTATCAAAAATAAATTGTCTTTCTTCCATCATTAATATAAAAAAAGATTTCATGACATCTGTTTCTTCAATGATTTGACTTGTTGTAAGATTATCCATATTTTCTTGCTTAAAGAAAGTAGGAGACAATACAGAAGCGAGATTTTCAATGGTCATCAGATTTTTGTCGCTATTGTTGGAAACAGTTACAAAGAAATAAATGAGGAACTTTAACATTTTTTGGTTTTCAATAGGAAGTTGAGAAACAAAACTCTTTAGGCTTTTAAGTCTGGCTTCTTTAGAGTCATTTACTAAAAAAAAAAAATTTTTTATTTTTTTTTTTAATTTTTTTTTATTTTTTTTTATTTTTTTTACTTTGAGCTGCTAATAAACATTGATTTGATTCTTGCGTTGTGATGGAGCCAGGAATTTGATCAATCCATAACTTCAAGAGTCCACATAAAGTGGGAACGCTATATTCTTCGAAATCTACCTTTTCTTCTCTATCTAAAAGCTCTTTGATATTCATTATATCTTCATGGTTTCCATTCACTCTAAAAATTCTTTCTACTTGAAGACCTGAAAAAAATAAAAAAATTTTTTATCAAAAAAAAAAAAAAAAGAAAAAAAAATCAAAAATTATTTCAATTAAAATTTTAAATAATATATTTTAATAAAAAGAATTAAAATGGAATTGAAATAATAGAGAAAAAGGAAAAATAAAACAAAATAAAAATCGAACAATTAAAAAGAAAACAATTATAAAAAATCAAAAAAGAAAAATAAAATTAAAAAAAATAATAATATTTTAAAAATTATTTTTTACCTCTATCAGATATTTCCGAAACCAGATCTTCAATTAATGAAGGTACGTGCTTGCCTTCTCTTTTGGAGAGTTCATGAAGAGGCACTCCGAAGAAGCGGGTGAGGTTCACGTTCTTTTTGGTGAGTTCCATCGCTTCTTTTTGGAAATTCACTCCTTCTTTCTGATTTTTCATTTTGAATATGTACTAAACCGAAAATTTCAAAAAAAAAAAATTAGGATAAATTTAAAAATTAATAAAAATAAAACTATTAAAAAAAAAAATTGGAAATTGATAAAAGAATAAAATAAAATAATAAAAAATCAAATTTAAATAATAAAAAATAAATTAACATAAAATTTAAATTGTATAAGAAATAATAATTCAAAAATAAATAGATATTAATTCAAAAAAATCAAATATTTTAAAAAATTAATTCAAAAAATACTAAAAAATTAAAAAATAATAAAATAAAAGTAAAAAAATAATCAAAAAAAGTAAAAAAAAAATAATCAAAAAATAATCAAAATAAAAAAATTAAATAAAAATTTAAAATAATATGAAAAAATTTATATTTTTAAAAAAAATACAGTAGAAGTTAGGGTGGAGATGGAAATTTTGTAGGAAATGAGGCTTTTGTCTTCACCAATACCAGTGACAGAGAAGAAAGGAATTCTAAAGACAGATTGAGAGTCAAAATGGTTGATGTGAGGGGTGGAGGAGAAATGGTCCATTTTGCAGAAACATATCAACTTTTCTGTGACGAACAATCTTCCCTTCTGAGGATTGTTGCCTTCCACATTCACTTCGTATGCTAACAAAATTTATTAATTAATTCAATTTTTTATTATTTTTAATTTTTTAGTATTTTTTGTTTATTTTTTTCTTTTTTATTTATTTTTATTTTATTTTATTTTATATTTAAATTCATTTATTTATTATTTAATTTTTTTTAAAATATTTTTTTAAATATTTTTATTTTTTTTTTTTCAAAAAATTTTTTTAATTATTTAAAATAAGGTGATTTTCAATAAAAAAAATAAAATGAGGAAAAACAAACAGGAAAGCAAAGTCTGGTTGAGAGAAAAAATCTCCTCAAAGATGTTCTGCAAACTCACACCAATCTTCTTCTCTTCCTTCTCCTTCTTGATTTTGATCCTCTCATTCTCCTCATCTTCCTGTGCAACCAAATCAATGAAAATATTTTTTGTGGGTTTAATTTTGGTGGCGAAATTATTTGTTGTATTGTTATTTTTGTTGTTAAAAATTTTTTCTTTTGAATTTTCTTTTGAAATTTCATTTTTATCATTTTTTTTAATATTATCATTTTTGGCACCTTTTTTGACATCTTTGACATCTCCATCTTTTTTCTTTGGGCTGTTGATTTGATTGTGATTTTTCTTGGAGAGGTTGAGCAGTGCTTGGGTGATTTGATCTTGGTCGAAGATCGCTTTCACGTACTCTGCTCTTTGCATGTATTCTGTTGCTTTTATTCTGATTGTTTCTTTCAGTTTTGGATCCAATGATGCTATTTTAAAAATAAATATTTATTAATTTGAATTAAATTAATTAATTGTTTAATTTCTATCAAATTGAATTTAATTTTATTCTTTATTTATTTTGTAATTTGTATAAAATTTTGATGATGGAATTTATCCTCTATTTATTCATCTATAATGATATATAGAATTCTTAATCAAATTCTGTATTTAGTGAACATTTTTGAATATTTTGTGAGGAGTAAAATATTTTTTAAATATGGCAACATAAAAATTTTTTATGAAAGCAATTTGTTAATATTTTGGTTTACTTTGTAATGCCTGAATCAATATCTCCAATGCATTCTCATAATTTTTATAGGCCAATTCATAATTTTGTTCTTGATCATATTTTACGGCAATATTGGCAAATCCAATACCTTGTTCTAATATATTTACATTATTCATTGTATTTGGATCAAAGTAATGGGTTTATAACAAAAATTCCTTTTCAATTTTTTTTTTAATTTATTTTTATTTTCTGAAAATAAAATTTCATTTGAATTTTTCTTTAAAATAACAAGCATTTTTCTTTTTTCTCTTTTTCAGCATCTAATTTTAGATTTGAAAAATTTTTTCTCTGTATCAAAGTGGTGTGCTTTATTTTTTCAATGTATTCTTTAAAACAGATGTGGAGAGAAGAATAATAACTGGGTTGTAAAATTTCAAACAAAATAAATTTGGGAACTTTGATTTTGATTGTTCTTACACAAAGAAAAAAAGTGAAACTAATTTTTTGAAATAAAAAGGAATATCATTGAGTTTGTTAAAGTTTAGTTCCTTGTATATGAGAGGAATTTCAATTATTCTTTATTCATATTCTATTTTTTTTGATCATTTTAGTAAGATAATATCTTCAACATTAAATTTGTTTTTGGAACTGGCTTCAAATAAAATAAAACCGCACACTTTTTCAACAATTCTTAAATGAACCATTCTCCCCGCTTCCAAATCAGTTTATATCTAATAATCAAAACAGGAGATTCAGAATTTTTTTAAAATCATTTTTGAATCTTATACAAATTAAAGAGAAGAATATAAATCGGCAGAGGCAAGATAATAAAAAGGCTCTTCGATATTTAGTTTATTTTTAGAACTCGCTTCAATGAAGTATGATTGAGATTCACTCTTTTCTTCTAAATTTTTTAAAGTCACTTTTCTCTCCGCTTCCAAATCACTTTTACATCCAACAATCAAAATAGGAAAATGGGAAACATAGTATTTAGTACAATACCTTTCTACTTCTTTTTTCCAACCAATAATATCTTTAAAACTTTCTTGGTTTGTTATGTCATATGTTATTATAACTCCATCTGCGTTTTTATAAAAAGTGGAAAATTGGGAACCAATCTTTTCTAATGAATCTGAAATATTTGGTTTAATTAAGATGGATAAATCTTTTAAAAAAAATTTCTTTATTACATTCCTTCAGATATTGATAGATATTGTCAGATTAAAAGTAATCATTTTGATTTCTTACATCTTTTATTTCCAGTTTTATTTTTTGACCATATAATTCTAAAATTTTTTCTTTCTTCTAAATATTTGTGAGGGATTTAAAGGGATTTGAAAGATAAATTGAATATTCTTACTGAATTGGGATATTTTATTGAATCATCAAATTCTTCAGTTATAAACCCATTCAATAGTGAACTCTTCCCTGTATTTCTTGATCCAATTAAAATAATTTTGAACTTATGATCAAATTTGTTCTTATTGTCCATGATTTGGTTCGAGAAGCGAATTTTTTTATTTTAATTTATTATTTTTATTAATTAAAAAAGAGAAACCAATCAAATGTTTCATTTTAATTTTTCTTTTTCACTTTTTCAGCACCTAATTTTAGATAAGAAAATTTTTTTCTCTGTATCAAAGTGGTGTGCTTTATTTTTTCAATGTATTCTTTAAAACAGATGTGGAGAGAAGAATAATAACTGGGTTGTAAAATTTCAAACAAAATAAATTTGGGAACTTTGATTTTGATTGTTCTTACACAAAGAAAAAAAGTGAAACTAATTTTTTGAAATAAAAAGGAATATCATTGAGTTTGTTAAAGTTTAGTTCCTTGTATATGAGAGGAATTTCAATTATTCTTTATTCATATTCTATTTTTTTTGATCATTTTAGTAAGATAATATCTTCAACATTAAATTTGTTTTTGGAACTGGCTTCAAATAAAATAAAACCGCACTTTTTCCATAATTCTTAAATAAACCATTCTCCCCGCTTCCAAATCAGTTTTACATCTAATGATCAAAACAGGCGATTCAGAATTTTTTTAAAATCATTTTTGAATCTTATACAAATTAAAGAGAAGAATATAAATCGAGGAGATTCAACTTTTTTATTTCAGAATATTTTACATTTTTCTTTTTTCTTTGGAATAGGCAATTTTGATTCAATTTTCTCTTTCAAGCCTTTATTTTTCATTTTTTCTACAAAATATTTGAAAGAGGGGTGATAATTGGGTTCTAAAATTCCAAACAAAACAAACTTTGGAACTTTAATTTTGATTCTCTTCAAACAAAGAAGAAAGGTAAAGACAAATTCTTTGAAAAATGAGGGAACATCATTGAATCTGTGAAAATCCAACTTTTTAGGAAGGAAAGAAGTGTCAACTTCTCCAAAAATTTTTTTTTCAATGATTTTGTTGGTAATATTTAAGAAACAATCATCAATATTTATATTTTTTTTAGCACTTGTTTCAATGTAACTAAATTGAAGATTTTCACACTTTAATTCTAAATCTTTGAGAAGATTTACTCTATTTTCTTCCAAGTCGCTTTTGCATCCAACAACAAGAACAGGAGCATTATCTTTCCAAAAAGGAACACAATACCTCTCTAACTCATTTTTCCAATTTTCAATATCCCCAAAACTTCTAGAGTCTGTTATACTATATGTTATGATTATCCCATCTGCTTTTCTATAAAAACTATTGTGAAGTCGATAATCGAAAGATACTTTCAAGAAAATTTTCATTTGATTAATTTTAAATTAAATTTAGAAAACTTTTTTTTTTTTTTTTACATTGCTAAATTAAATGGATGGTTATTTTTTTGTTTATATAATTTGAATTTATCTTACATCGTGAATTTCCAGTTTAATTTTATAACCATATACTTCTAGATATTTTATTTCTGTCTTTATATATTAGGTTGATTAAAATTAATTTCGAATAAATTAAGGTATTTTTACAGATTGAGGATATTCAATTGAAGTATCTGAATATTCATCTTTTATAAACCTATTTAAAAGTGAACTCTTTCCTGTACTTCTCGATCCAATAATGATTATTTGAAAATGATGATCGAATTCAAGTATATTTTCCATAATAAAAAGGTAGAGAATTGAAAAGGTGATTTGAATATTTAAATATTACAATTTTTTTTTTTTTAATTTTTCGAAAACGAGTCCAATTTTCCTTTTTTTTTCATCTCCTAATGAAGTAAATTATTTATAATTTAACAAGTTATTCTTTGATGCCAAGTGTTATTTAAATAAATTGTAGCAGGGTTTCTAATGTAAAAACTTTGAAACTTTAATATTTGTTGTACTCAAAGGTTTATTATGATCCAATAAATAGTAAATTATAAAACAAAAAATAATTTTTTTTTTTGAATAATAAAAATAATTAAAATTTTTTTTTTATAATTTATTTCAAAATATAAAACATCTTTCTCTTTCATTTTGTATTTTTTCCCGAACTAATGGTGGAGGGACGTAAGTATCAACTTCTTGTTTTATATCAATAAGTTTGAGACGATCAACATAATCTCTGAACCTGTAATCGAGGGAGAACTGGTAATAAAACTTGACAATCCCAAAAAAAATGTATTTGGGTAATTTAATGTTGATTCTCTTCATTGAAAGAAGAAAATTTACAACAACATTCTTGAAAAAAAAAGGAGAATCGCTGTACCCATCGAAAGATAACTGATCATAAAAAGAAAAATCAAAAACTTCAGACAAATTTTCAATTGCATGTTTCATAATTAAACTGGTGAGATAATAAAAGGATTCTTCAACATTATAATAATTTTCAGAACTTGATTCAATGTAATGAAAACCTAAGGAGTCACATTTTTGTTTGATTTCGGGAACTGATATTTTTCTGTCAAGTTCTAAATCACATTTGCATCCTACTACCAAAACAGGAACGAAATTATTTAATCTGAAATTTGAGTCTAGGCAGAATCTGTCTATTTCTTTGAACCAATCGTTTATATTTTCAAAGTTTTTTCTTTTAGTGATGTCTATTGTTAAAATGATCCCATTTGCTTTACTGTAGAACCTTGGCTCCATTCTACCTTTTGACACTTTTTCAATAAAAATAATAGATAAAAGATGAAATGTTTTTTTTTTTATTGCTCATGGTTCTTACTTTGCTATTGATGGTTTTTTAATTAAATTTTTGAATTATCATTTTTTTTTTTACATCATATATCTTCAATTTAATTTTGTAACCCATCAATTCAATCATTTTCTCCTTTGTCTATTTGATTTGTTTCATTAATCGTAATATTAAAGGTAGATAATTTGAAGGGATTAAATTATTTACACATCTTTCGTAAAATAATGGTTCTTTTTCTTGAATAAATTTATACAAAAGTGTGCTAAGTCCAGTTTTGTGATCACCAATCATTGTGATCCTAATAAGATGATTATTTGGATTATTATCCATACGTGGAGGAAAATTAAATATATCCAATCAATTTTTTATTTTCATTTCCCCACATCAAAACCTTTAATAATTTTAAATGTCAATTCTTTATTTGTTTTGTTTTGTTTGTTGTTCATTTTTGTTTTTAAAAAAAAACTTTTTTTGATTAATTTAAAACACATTTTTTATTCCCCACTTCTCCTTCTTCTATTGATTTCACAGAGTTTCTAATATTAAGAACAAAATCCTTGTAAAA
Organism: Cochliopodium minus; assembly: GCA_024220525.1. Lineage (NCBI taxonomy): Eukaryota > Discosea > Himatismenida > Cochliopodiidae > Cochliopodium > Cochliopodium minus. The sequence continues at coordinate 53,876 of JAMYWO010000232.1, forward strand.
AAGATACTTGTAATAATGATCAAAAAGAGGCTTCATTATTTTAAAGATGATGTACTTGGGAATCTTTACATTCTTACATTTTAAACAAAAAAGTAAAGTAACAGTATAAATTTCGAATGCTTTTGGAACAGCTTCTTCACAATGGCCATAAATATCAATGTGGAAATATTTTTTGTAACTTTCATCGCTTTTCCTCAAACATAAGCTTGCAGCTGTATAGAAAATTTCTTCAACATTAATGTTTTCTTTTGAACTTGTTTCAATGTAAATTAAATTAAGAGAATCTGAGATCTCTTATTTTCTTTAGCGGAGTTTGGCGGAAGTTATCTTGATCTAATTTGCATCCCACTATCATTTTTTGGCAATATTCAGGTGCGAATCTTTCTACTTCTTGTATCCATTGTTCTATTTCTTTGAAGCTATCTAAACATTTCAAATCATAACAGATTATTGCCATGTTGGCAGTATATCTTGGAAATAATACGTTTCTTGGTTTATCTATTTAAAATTTCTCTAAAAATAAATGATTATTTTTGAAAAGAAAAGATTACATGGCTAAGTATATGTTAATATTCCTTTTCAAATTTGGTTTGATTTGAATTCTCTTACTTCATTTATTTTTAAATAGATTTTCTTTCCAAATAATTCTATTTGCTTTGAGGGGAAAGCATTCTTTTGTTTCAAGCATATTCTTTAAAAAACAAAGAGAGAGATATTTTTTTTCTTGTTACATTGGGTGGAATTTCTTCATAATTTTCGTTAATAAATCTTTGAATCAGGGATGTTTTTCCACATTTTTCACTTCCAAGTATTAGGATAGAAAATCGTTCATCAGCAAAGGTTTTCTTTTTTACAATTTCAATATCTCTCATTTTTTTTTATATTTTTATATTTTGGGGTTTTTGATTCTTGAATATAACCAAGTTTGGCAAATGTACTATTCGATTAATTCAAAAATAAGCATCTTATACGTTAATTGGGAGAGTTAAAGTATAATAAAAATTAAATATATAAAAAATATTGAAAGAATTGATCCTACTGAGGAATGAATAACCCTGATCCAATCATAGAAAAGAAGTTTAAATTGATAATAGAGAAGGATATAGCCAAAGATATAGATCCTGAAGTGAAATATGAAATGAAAGAAAAGATAGGAAAAGGAGGATATGGAATGGTATTCTTGGCAGTGGATAGATTAACGGGGAAATTGGTTGCATTAAAAAAAATGTTTCCAACATCCGAAGATGCAGTTGAAGATATTGTTAAAGAAATTAATATTTTGAAATCAGTAGGAAAGAATAAATATGTTGCAGAATATTATGAATCAATAGTACATCGTGATTTCTTATATATTTGTAAGCAAATTCAATTTATATTTTTTATATTTTTATATTTTAAAGAGGGGTTATAATATCATCTTTAATTTAAATATTTAATTGAATTAACAAGAGAGATATCCAAGTATCCTATTCAATATAAATTCTCTTCTTTTTTTTAAAAAAATATAGGTATGGAATATGTAAATCTTGGAAATATAGCAGATCCTAGATTCACAAAGAAAGGATTCAATTCCAAGGAAATCGCATCGATTGCATCCGAAATACTGCTGGGATTGAAACATCTCCACAACAACAATCTCATACACAGAGACATAAAACTGGAAAACATAATGATCAACGACGAAGGTACAATAAAATTAGTCGATTTCGGGATTGCAGCTTCATTAAATTCAAAAGAAGATAAATGTAAAACTCAAGTCGGAACACCTGTATAATTTTAAAAAATTAAATTTTTCAATTCGTTTATTACTTTTTTGAATTTATCAACATATCTTTTTTATCTTTAATTGATTCATTTTTTTAAAAAGTTTTACATTGCACCCGAAATCTTGCTTGGAGATAAATATGATAACAGAGTTGACGTATGGTCTTTAGGAATAGCTATTCTCATGGTAACCATAATTTTGAAATTTGAATATTTTTAATAATAATAATTAATTAGCTTGTTGAACCAGACCACCCATTATTTCAATTAAACCCTCTTAATGGTAATAAAATTGTTTTAATAAATATTTTTTAAATAATAACCTAATTTTTTTTAGCTCTTTATACTATTACCTCCAAAGATGCTCCAAAATTACTCAAAATATATTCAACAAAGTTTCAAAAATTCTTTAGCAAATGTTTGACAAAAGATGGATCAAAAAGACCTTTCGTTGGTAAACATAAAACAAAAATTTTCTCAAAAAATTTTATTTTTGGATCATTATTAAATTTAGACGACCTAATACAAAACCCATTTATTCTTTCAATCCAACCCAAAAAGAAAAAAATATTGAGAAATTTAGCACTGAGATTTTCACCAGAAACAGAAGAAAAAGAAAATATTTTAAAATATAAAAAGAAAAAGAAAGATTCAGGCGAGAATGAAATCAAAGAAAATAATGTGTTTTCTAGGGAATCCAGTTATTTGAAGGACTTTGGGGATAGTGATGAGGGGATAATCAAAATTTATTTACCTAACAGAACGTTTAGAACTGTTTTGGTTGAGAGGGATGAAACTGTTAGAGGGGTTATCAAGAAAATAAATTTAAAGTCTGGTAATTTGTTTGAAGATCTTGATTATAAATTGTATATGAGATACAATAACAAGGGTATTCTTTCAAAAGATATTTTATTTTATTTATCAATTTTATTAATTTATTTTTGAAGAAAAAGTTTTGCTAGAAAGCGAAAAGCCAGTTGAGTTGATGAAAATAAATGATAATGAGGAGAATAAGTGTATCTTTTTTTTACAACAACTCCCTCAAACAGAAGTATTACTTTTTTTGATTATTTAATTTTATTAAAAAACCAATTTATTCTTTATTGTTTAGTTATTTGACGAATTAACATTACTTCTTTCAGGATTAAAGAAAGCAGATTTGAATGGAACAGATTTACCTGAAGTAAGTATTTTTATCTATTAATGTTTTTATTTATTTTTTTATTAAATCTATTTTTAATGAAAAAGGGATGGATTGAAAAGACAGTAAATCTTTTGGCAAATGAAAAAAGTGTTATCGTTTCTTTAATGATCCATAGAGTACCCAAAAACGAGATAGACGAATTCATCAAGATGTGCTTAAACCTATTCGAGAAACAAAGAAACACCATGAACTTGATAAGAGAAACAACAAGATACGTATTGGCAGAAACGGTCGCTCTTTCTCATTTGTTCAACAAAACAAACACTAATTACAGCAAATTTTTGAATCACTACCTTAAAATGGTTTCAAAAGGTTTGAATTATTCTCTAAACATTTTCATTTTTCAAATTTATCTTTTAATTCATCTTTAAAGATTATGCTGTGAAAGTTTTACATATTTCGATTGAAGGAATTTTGGAAAATGAGTTTGATTGGAACAAGAACGTAAAGAAAAGTCAAGAAAAACTTCTGGACATCACAGACAAGCTCCTTGATCAAATCCTTTCCTCCGGGGACCGTGTTCCAAACCACATAAAGAAAATATGCAGTGACATCCAACATTTGGTACTGAAGTGTTTTCCTGCATCTCATGCTTTTTTGGTTCCCTTGCAAATATTCTTGATAAATTTTATTTGTCCTGCTTTGGCTTCTCCTAAATCTTTGTTGTCCATGAATGATTTATCCAATGATCACCAAAGAACTTTTTTGCTCCTTTCTAAACTGATCAAATCTTTTGTGATGAAGTTTCTTGGTATCAATCAAAAATCCAAAAAGAATATCGTCACTGATAATTCCTTTCTGCAAAAAGATGAGTTCATTGAAAAGCAAATAGACATTTTCGTGCAAAATAAATCTGATAAAATCAATTCTTTCTGTAAAAAACTCCTTTTAAATGTGAAAGAGGAGGATTGTGAATTCAAAGAGATCAGTGATGAAGACATTTACCTATCTGCTTGTGATATTATGCGCTTGATTCGAAAGATTCCTAATTTCAGTGGAGATATCGGCATTTATTTGAATGTATTACCTAGAACTCCTCTTGATTTTGTGGAATACTTTTAGTTATTTTTCTTATTTTTCTTGTTGTAAAGTTTTATATTATCTTTTTTTTAAAATTAAATTATTTCTCAAAAAAAATATAAAAAAAAAAACGGAATAGAATAGAATTCTTTTTTTTGATTTACAATTTATATTTTCTTAATATTATAGATGGAAAACAACATCAATGTTGAAAAGAAGCCTAATGTTCCCATTAAAATTGTTAATAATAAAAATCATATCAAAATTATGCCCGAAATAAAATTCAATACAGAGAGGAGATCTAAAAACACCAATAACACAACAAACAAAGCCAATCAAATCAAAAATACGAATGAAAATAAAATAGAGAACAATATATCTTCCACAAACAAAAATATAATCGTTAAAAGGGAAGATCCCATCAAGGAAGAAGCTAAAGACAACATCAACCATGAAAATAATAAAATAGATACTAACAATCAAACTGATCCTATTATTGAAACTTCTCCAAAAGAGATTAATCAAACTGATAAGAATGATGAAGAAAATATCAAAAAGAGAAAGCATGAGGAAGATAATAAAAGGGAGGTGATAAAATCAAAGAGAGATTATTCCAAACAGATCAAGTTGGAAGAGCCAAAATATAAAGGTAAAGAATTTATATTTATGACTTTCTGTTGTTATCTTAAGATATCTTTTTAAGTCCATCATTTGTTTGAGATGATTATTTAAAAGAACTTTATATTTTCTTTATAATTAATATAAATTTATATTATACATAATCCCCGCTTAAAATTTGATAGAAACTTTTTATTTGTGATGATCATTCAATTATTTCGCATAGCTGACCTTTCCATCCTTTAATTTTTCTTTATATCAATTTCAGCCTCTTAAAAAATTTTTTTTTTAAATTATTTTCTAGTTGGACAAAGAATATGGATATTTCTGAGGGATTATCCACCATGGCCCTCATTAGTGGTAAGATTTAAAAATTTTTTCTTCTTTAAAAAAATAATTAAATGTCTTATTTCAGTTTGACGAAGCAAAGGCTCCTAAAAATATTTTAAAGAAAAGGAAAAAAGGATATACTTTGGTTCAATGTTACTACACTGCAGAATTGTAAAAAAAAAAAAATATAAAAAGATATTTCTTCGATAAAAAAAAAATGTATCAATAATAAATTAACAAACGTGAAATTTCTGGTTGACTTATATTAATATTGTTCATTTCACAGTTTTTGGTCGAGAACAGTGAGTATGATCGATTTTGATACTAATTTGGATCTTTATCAAAAAAGTCTTGCAGAGAATTGGGAACCATTGGTTAAATAGTAATCCTTCATAATCTTTTATTTTCAAATCAAAATTTAAAATAAATAAAAAAATTATTTCATAGTGAATTCAATAAATCATTTGAAGATTGTAAAAATGGGGTGGAAATAAAAAATGTAAGAAATATAAATTGAAAAAAAAAAAATACTCAAAAAAAATTTTTTTTTTTTAATTTAAATAATCACCTCAGTGATTTTGAATATCATAACATATATAACAATTTAATTTAATATTTTAAATTCATTTTCAATTTCATGTTTTAATTCAATCTTTTGAAATTGATTTTTATTCAATTTATTTTAATAGTTGAAGGATATCACTGGATGTATTGCTTGCCAAAAAGATGTTGATGAAGAAAGTATTTTGTTATGTGACAGTTGTGATTTAGGATATCACATGTACTGTTTAAAAACTCCATTAAAAAAAATTCCCGAAGGAGATTGGTAACAAAAAAAAAAAAAAAAAATTATTTTCTTTTTTAATTTGTATATTTTTTAAAATATAGGTATTGTGATTTCTGCAGAAAAATACACGTCGATCCATCTTCTTATAATACAAAGACAGTTATTCTTGGAGAGAATCTTGTGGGGTTGGTCAACATAGGGAACAGTTGTTATATCAACTCCACCATCCAAATTCTCTCCAAAATTAAAATCTTCCAAGAAGAATTCCTCAAATTTCTTCCTAAAATTAATAATGGAGATAATGATAATGGTAACAATTTTTTATTTTTATTTTTATTAATTTTAAATTATTTTTAAATAGTTGTAATGAATGAGTCTTCTTTTGACTTTGTATCTTCTTTTGCTGTTGTTTTGAATGAAATGAAGAACCAAAGGAGTGTTTCTGTTGAGAATTTGATTGCACTAAAGTCTGCAAGTGGGGAATATTTAAATGTAAAATATTATTCTAATGAACAACAAGGTAAACAAAAGTTTTTTTTTGAATATTTATTTTTAAAAATTTAATTTTTAATTTGAATAATAATTATTTTTAATTTTACAATTTATTATTTTTTATTTAATTTATTTTTATTATTTATTATTTATTTTTATAATTAATTTATTTATTATTTATTACTTATTATTTATTATTTATTTTTTATTTATTATTTTTTATTTCAATTTCAATTTTTATTTTAAATTCAATTTTCCTTAAAATATTTTTTAATTTTTATTTTTTATTTCAATTTTCAATTTCAATTTTTAATTTTTAATTTCAATGTTCCTTACAGATCTTTGTGAATTTCTTTTTATTTTGTTGGATTACTTGAATTGCATACATTTCGGAAAAAAAGAAACCTTGGATTTCATCAAAACGGGGAAAGAGGAGTTGGATTCTTTCTGGAACGAACACATCATCACCAACAATTCTCTCATCTCAAATCTTTTCGACGGGGTGATTGAAAGAGTTAGAATTTGCCCCGAAAATCACAGTGTTTCTTCTTTTGAAGTTTTTCGTATTTTTCAAATTCCTTTTCCTCTTAATATCGGAAAAGAGTAAAAAAAAAAAAAAATTTTAAATTTTTTGATTTTATTTTATTTTTATTATTTTTTATTTTAATTATTTTTTTATTTCTATTTTTACTTTTATTTTATTTTAAATTTTTTGATTTTATTTTATTTTTATTATTTTTATTTTTTATTTATTTATTTCTATTTTTTATTTATTTTTATTTAATTATTTTTTGATTTTATTTATTTTTATTATTTTTTTATTTAAAATTTTCTCCCAAACTTTTAGTTTTTTATTTTTTGATTTTATTTATTTATTTCAATTATTTCTATTTTAATTATTTTGCAAATTATATTAGTTATTTTATTTTTATTGTATTATAAAAAAAAAAGTAAAATAGATGATCTTGAGTCATTAATAGACGCTATGTATGAAAGTGAAGAACTCGAATGGTATCTCCCTCTTTTAATATTTTTTCTATTTTTTTTTTACTTATCCAATCTAATCATTCCATTAAAACATTCTTTAATAATCTTGTTAGCCGGTGTCACTGTAATCCTTTTTTTTTTTATTTTTCAATTTTTTTAAAAATTTTATTATTACAAAAAACACATTTATTTTTAATCAAAGCATGTGGAGGGAAAGCAAACAAAAAATTTATACAAACTACCAAAATTGTGAAATGGCCAAAGATCTTAATTATATCTCTTTCAAGGTAATTCAAGTTTACGAATTTAAATTTTAATTATTAAAAATATTTTTTATTTTGAAATTTTTTTTTTTTGATAACCCCTTTCAAAACTTTATGAATTTTTAATTTATATTTTTTAATTTTTTTTTTAAATTTTTTTTTATAAAAAAATATTTTTTTAAATAGTACAAAAATATTATGAATTTTTAAAATTATTTTTCATTAAAAATATTTTTTCTTTCAAATTTTTTTATTTTTTAAAAATTTATTTTTTAAAATTTATTTATTTAAATAGATTTGGAAAGGGAACAACGAGGGGAGACAAGTGGTGGTCGAACAAAGTAAAAAAATTGATCAACTTTCCTACTAAAGAGCATGATTTTGCCACCATTTTCTCGGGAAAAAAACGTCCTCCTCAACAACTTAACAATGAAAACTCTGAAAAAGATGAAATTCAACAAAACAATACTAATGATCCTAAAGAAAATAATCATATTAATGATCCTTCTTCTACTTATAATTTAATAGCAGTTGCAGTTAAATTATTTTTTCTTTTAATATCTTTTTTTATTTTTTTATTTTTTCATTTTTATTTTTTTGAAAATAATTTTTTTTTGATCAATTTTTTTTTACTCTTTAGAATCATTGTGGAACTACTTTGGGTGGTCATTATTATGCCCTTTCTTCTTCTCCTACCGAAAAGGAGGGTTCCCCACAATGGTACAGTTTTGATGACACACAAATCAAAGAATACAAAGATAACCTCTGTTCCACCAATGCCTATCTCCTTTTTTACGAAAGAAAAACTTAAAAATTAAACAAATTTCTAAAATATAATTTACTATTTATTTATTATATAATTTCGGAAACCTTTCAATTAACTTTAAATTGCAATAACCTCAAAAATCAATGCCAAATAAATCTTTAATGTGAATTTATATTTTTATTTTCATTTTCAAATTTAACTGAACTTCATTTAATTTTAATTTTTTATCTCAAAATAAAAATAAAAAAAATATGAAATTCATTTTATTTTCGTTGTTAGTAGTAATTTCAATTTCTTTTGTATTGGGAAGAGGAAGAAGAGGATCATTCATGTCAGGACCAAAACATGTGGGATTGGGTATAAATAATATAAATAAATTTAAAAATACCATCCAATTTAAATTAAAGTATATTTAAACATATCTTCTTTATCTATCAAGCAATTTTTTTGAATATTGTTAATAAATTTTCTTTTCGGATAGGATTGGCCGATGGTATTGGAAAGTATGGGAGAGAGGCCAGGACTTCGATGAGTAATAGATATAATAGCATGAAAATGAGTGCCAGCAGAAGAATGGGAGGATTCAGAGATAGATTTAGAAGGCCTCAAAGGCAACAACTTTCGCCAACAACGTAAAATAAACATATCTCAACAAATCTTCAAATTTCTCGAACGAATAAAACAAATAATTTAAATTTTTTTTTTTTTATTCTTAGTATGGAAGGATCATTTAGTTTTGGAGGAAACCAAGGAAGAGGATATTATAAACAAGGTCAAGGGTCTCAATTTAATTCCAGAACTGGACGTAATATTGGTACAAGCCAAATGTCAGGGCAGGGTTTCATTGGGAGACAGAGAGTTGTTGAAATGAATAGATATGGGAGTGACCCCAATTCTGTAACTCAAAGGTACCAAAGAAATTTTCCTCGAGGAGCTTTTAATGAGGGAAATGAGTTTTATTAGAAGAGTGTGAAAAGTAAAGATAAATTTTTTTGATTCTTTTAATTTTATTTTCTTTTCAATTTTTCTAAATCTTTTCTATCTTTTTTTAACTTTTTATATTTGAAATCAAGCAAAAAATCTTTATTTAACTCTTTCAATTTTACAAATTTTGGTAAATTCTTTTTAAAATCCTTTGTGAAACAAATTTATAAAGATTCTGATTATCTGTGGCATTACATTCTTGCTTATTTTTTTTAATAATCAAAGTTGTAAATTTGTAATATTGGAAATTCAAACAAACTAATTCTTTTGATTATTCCATCTTCAATAAACGAAAGAAGAAAATTTGGAAAGAATTATTTGAAAAACTTTTTCATATTTGAAAGGAAACAGTGGAGGAAAAAAAAAAATAAAAAAAATAAGAATGGATCCTCACCTCAAATTAAAATGTAAATTGTTATGTTTGATATTAATGGGAATCCATATTGTGACATGTTCATTTATATTCGATCACTCACAAAATAAATCTGTGCATATCCACACTGTAAGATATTTGAGAGCACCAAATAGAATAAAGAATGGCACCGTAAGTCTCTTGCTTCCCATATGTAAAATTAAATAAAAATTGAAAATTTATGAATATATAACCTTTTTTATTATTTTCGTTATTTTGTTAGCTTTGGATACAAAATTATTGAATAGTTGTAAGAAAATAATCAATTATGGAATACCATTCAAATCAGCAACCTTGTTAGGTAATTGCAGTTTTTTTTTTATTTGCAATTTTGATAGAAATATATAGATAACTATCAACAATAAAAAAAAACAAATGATGTTTTTATATGCTTTTTAAAAAATCTGAATCAAATGAAATTTCTTGGCATCAAATTTTATCTGTTTATATCATGAATTTAAGAATAATGGATTCT
>JAMYWO010000233.1:10521-65115 GCA_024220525.1 Cochliopodium minus
ATGGCTACTTTATTTTCAATTATTTTTTGAAAACCAATTTTCTCGTATTTCTCTTTTTCTTCTTCTGTTAGTTTCATCACATTGTCAAAAGGCTTTATATTTGCTTGTGTTTTTGCTTCTTCTTCCCCTTTATGATTTATTTACATATTAAATATTAATGAAAATATTTAAATATTTTATTTTTATTTAATTATATATTTTATTTTTATTTAATTATTTAAAATATTTTATTATAGAAAGTTTTGAGTACAATGATTGTTTATTTCATCAAATTCTTTCTCCAAATTTTCAATATCTAATGTCTACGAAGAGATTTATTAAGGTTGTTAATAAAAATTTTAATTTGAAAAATCACTTTAATATCCTCAAATAATTCTTCTTTTTGATTTTGTGTGAATTCATTTTCAAATCTAAAAATATGTCCTTGTCCATGTTTAACAAATTTTTCTATTTTAAAGGAAGAATTTGAATTTAAATAAATAATTAATATTATTTCAAATTTGTTTACCCTATTTCCTTTTAATTTGAAATTATTTCTTAAATTAATTGTTTTAACCTTTAATTCTTCATATGCTTGATTAGAAAACTTTAAATTCTTTTTCATTTTTTTTAATTTAAATCAAAATGAAAAAATAAAAAGGAGAAGAAAAACTTACAATTCATATATGAATGTAATTCAAGAAATACAAAGAATAACATTGAAGGAATTGGAGCAAGGAATACCATTGACATCATCTTGGCATTATGAATATAAAAATTCAAATTATATTTTTATTGGTAACTTAGATTTTGGTTTGACAGAAGGAGATATATTGTGCATTTTTTCACAATATGGAAAGGTTAAAGATTGTAATTTGATTAGGGAAAAAGATACTGGAAAATCAAAAGGATTTGCTTTTTTAGCTTATAAAAAATGGGAAAGCACTATTTTGGCTGTGGAAAATTTTAATGGGAGCAAATTACTTGGGAGAAGTCTAAGAGTGGATCACACAAAAGATTATAAACCTCCAAATGAAGAACAAGTTGAAAAAATTAAAGAACTCAAAGATGAAAAAAAGAGAAAAAGGAGAGAAGAAAAAGAAACAAAGAGAAATCATAGAAAACATAGACATGATAAATAATTATTGTTTTGAAAAATAAAAAAAATTTTGATTATATTTTATGGATAAATATTTGCCTTCATTAAATGTCAATAGACTTCAAGAAACATCAATGGATGATAGAGAATTTGAGGAGGAATTATTAGAAATATTTGTTTCAAATATAGATAGTCAACTAGAAAATTTGAAAAATTCTCTCACAAACAAAAATTGGGAAGAAAGTTACGATATTTCCCACACCATTAAAGGAAGTAGTGCACAATTGGGAGGAGATCAAGTATCATTGATTTCAAAGGAAATAGAAGGTGAATTGGGAAATCCACATGGTAAATCTCATTTAAAAAAATAGTTTGCATCAATCTTTTAATTTTCCTCCTTTCACAGTTTCAAAAGAAAAACCAAATGAAGAAAAATTTGAAAGAGCATTTAAAAAATTTCAATCTTTGGAAATAGAAACAAAAAATTTTATTGATATTTTTAAAGAATATTTGAATGATTCCAAATAAAATTAATCATAATCGCAAAAAAATTTGAATTCTTTTTGAAAACGAAATTAATTCCGATCAACTCCAAAATGATCCAATTTTATGTATAGGGAAAATCTATCCATTCTAATTAATATTCCCAAAACATTTGGATTTTTTTTTCCAAAGAAAAAATCTTGAAAAGCTTTGGATAGTGGTATTTAAATTTATTTAATTTATTGAAATAAAAATTTNAAAATAAAAAATAAAAATAAAAATAAAAATAAAAATAAAAATAAAAATAAAAAATAAAAAATAAAAAATAAAAAATAAATAAAATAAAAAATAAAAATGAATAAAATAAATAACAATTTGAATAAAAAAATACAAAAAAATTTTCAAACCATAAAATTATCTTTAGAAATATTGTCTTCATGGTCCCACACTTGGACGAGAATACCGGTGTAATCAGGCTTTATATTGGTAATCACCATGTCCTCGTTCCACTTTGGATTCAAATTGTTTTTGATGTATTTCGTTTGTTTGGAAGAAGACACTTTAAGAAAAAAAAATGAAAAAAAAAAGAAAAATGATAAAATCATTTTAAAATAAAAGTGTAAAAAAATAAAATAAGGTAAAAATGTAAAAAATAAAATAATAAAAAAAATTATAAACCTTTTAGAAATAAAAAATGAAAAAAAGAAAAAATAATATAAATAATAAAGACAAAAAAAAATTATACTTTTTAGAAATAGAAATGAAAAAAATAAAAATAATAAAAATAATAAAATTAATATAATTGAAAAAATCAATAAATAATAAATAATAAATAATAAAATTTGATTAAGATTATAATTAAAATTAAATTAAAATTTATTTAAAAAATAAATTAAATAAAAAAATAAAAAATATTGCTTACTGACTTTGTCTCCTTTTGAATCGAGGAGATAGACGATTGCATAGGGATCAGATAATCCTGATTTGTTTCTAGGAGCCAATCCAATTCCCTCTTTCATCTTGATGGTCAACATTCCTTCACTCCCAACTGTTTTTTTTTAAAAAAAAAAATAAAATAAAATGAAGGAAAGAAAATTAAAACAAAAAAAAAAAAAATGAAAAAAAATTAAAAATCATTTAAAATGATTAAAAAAATAAAATAATAAAAACAAAATTTTTAATTTTTAGTTACAGTTGTCTTGAATGTAAGATTCAGAGAGATAGTCTACTTGAACAGATTCCTTGCGTCCCACAGAAGATTTTTTCAAATCACCTTTTTCTCCTATTGTAGATACGAGAACGCTGTCACTAATTTCATCAACCTGTTTCCAAAAAAATTTAAAAAAAAATATTTCATAAATAAAAAAATAAAAAATCAAAAAAAATATCAAATTATGAAAATAAAAAATAAGAAATAAAATATTTTCAAAAATTAGAAATGAAAATAAAAAATAAGAAATAAATAAATATTTCCAGAAATAAAAAATTAAATTTAAAAAAAAAATTAAAAAAACCTTTTCGACATGAGGGTGACGAGTCTTGATCTTCTGTACAAGAAGGTCAAAATCATTATCACTGAGAAAACTGTCGAAAATAAAAGTCTTTCCATTGCCAGTGATCAACTTGATACGATTCTTGTTAGTAGTATAATTGATGCTCAAAAGTTCCTCATAGTCCAAATCAATGACCCTCTCATTTGTATTGGTGTAAAAGATGAGTTTGTTTTCGGTCGGATAAAAGCAACCGGAACTTTTTTTGTCCAACGAAAATTTGATGGTGCATTTAATCTCCTCGCTGCGGAAATATTCGTAGTCGAGCTCGATGGTTCCCTTCACTTCTTTCTTCTTTTTGGAGGAGTTTTTGTTTTCCAGCTTGAATTCCTTTTTCTCCACCTTTATGTTCTTGTCTGGTGTGATGTCCACTATTATTCTTCCCTAAAACAAAAATTATTTTTTCAAGAGAATTTTGATTATTTGTATTTAATTATTTTTTAAAAATGAATATTTTTGTTATTTTAAAAGAATTTTAGATTTTAATTTTTTTTTTTTTTTGAAATTTTTAATTATTAATTTTTCTCACAACAAATTTTTAATTTTAAATATTTTTTTATTTGATTTTTTATTTTGAAATTATTAATTTTTCTCACAACAAATTTTTTAATGATTTTTATTTTTTGACTTTTTTTTGACATTTTTAATTTAATTTTTAAAATAAATTATTTCCTTACCAAAAATTTATCTTTTCCCAAGTTCTCTTTATCGTAGACTCTGATTTCAAAACCCTGAAATTCTTTGTAAATGTTGTAATTGAACGTTTGATCCCAGACGGGGTTGACAGTTTTGTGGATCGCCTCTGTCTTGTTGGTTTGGGACCTCACAAGACCATCTTTGTGTTTTGATTTTTCGTGTCTCGCAACAGAAAGGAGTGAAATTTTACAATAAGGATCTGAAAGAATTTAAAATAAAAAAATAATGAAACAAAAATTGAATCATTAAAAAATGTTTAAAAATAAAATTATAAACTATTTTAAAAAAAATTAAATCATTAAAAAATGTTTTTAAAATAAAATTTTGAAAAAAGAAATTAATATATCAAATTGAAAATTAAATTTTAAAAAACATTATTCAAAAAATTAGTGAAAAAAATAAAAATTGTTTAAAACTATAAATAAATAATAAATAAATAAACAATAATTGAATAATAAATAAATAATAAAAATAAATAATAAATTTTTTAATTTACCAGATGTTCCACCCATGTCATTTGCATCTAAATCGAGAGCTTTGAAAATATTTACTTTCAAACAACCAATATCCCTTTTTCTCGAATTGTTTTCTGTCATGAATTCATCAATAGACACGCTTTCATCGTATCCAGAGCTCAGACCTGAATATTTTGAAATTTCCCTCAACAAAGCGATTGCTTCTTCCTGAAAATTTAAAAATTAATTAAAAATGGATTAAATTATGATATTGAAAGAATAAGAAAAATATTATTTTTAAGAAAAAAACAAATCAAAAGAAAAATTTTTTTAATTAATCTTTAAAATAATAATTAACAAAAATAAACAAATTATAAAATCAAATTAAAAGAAAAAATTTTGAAAATAATGGAAACAAATAAAATTAATAAAATTACAGGACTAGAACAGGTTATATTGTAAGGCTCTTTTTTAGTTTCAACTAAAACCAAACGAGGGGTGACGGAAGGGGTGGACATGCGCTCGATGTTGCTGAAGGGGATACTCTCAATGAATTGTTTTGTTTGAAAATTGAAAGCCATGATTCTATCTTTCATCACATAAACCAATGATGTTGCTTCCACATGCTTTCCATGTGAATAATCTTTTAAGAAATTATTAAAATATAAAAGATCAATTTTAAAATTAAGTTTAAAAAAATAAATTTAAAAAAAGATTATAAATAAAATGAATTTTAAAATCAAAAAATTAAAAAAAATAAAAATAAAAATAAAAATAATATTAGTATTAAAACAAGAAAAAAAAATATTTACTTGTACGAAATTCTCTTGCTTGTTTAAATTGTACATGAAGCTTGATTTGGCCAGCAGGAGGCTTCTTTGACTTGTGGTTAGGAGAAGGAACAAGAGAGATCCAATCCTCAAGAACATAAGAAATCTCTCCCAAATTCGGTTCAATCAAAACACGCCCCATAAAGTCGTCTGTGCCCACTAGATCATTGTCGAACATTTCTATTTCGAGTGATTTGAAGTGTTCATCTACTATCGTGTAGAATGTCTCTTCCCATAGCGGGTTAAGCGATTTGTGTACTATTTTCGTTTTATCGACTTTAATTCTTTTGATGTTATCTTTGTTGGTCTTTATAATTAAATTTGTTAGGTAATTATTTTCAATAAAAAATAATAGAAAGCCGTAATATATAATAATAATAATATAAATTAATTATTGGTTTTTATTGTGGCATTTTTTTTTTTATCACATCAATGTTTAATATAAAATTTACCTTATCCTTCTCATCTGTCAAAATGTTTATTTTACAATAAGGATCGCTCGTTCCATTGGAATCATATGCACTGAGATTCTTTGCTTGGATAACATCTATGTTGAGCCATCCCACCTTGATAAGATTGTGAGCTCTTTCACTCTTCACAATATCGACCGATTTGGGTTCGTTGTTTGTTTCTATGAGATTGGTGCTCGATAAATTCATTTCAGTTGAAAGAGTAGAACTTTTTTTATCAATCGTATTCGTATTATTCGTATTATTATTGTTATTTGGTTCTTGATCATCCACTTGAGATTCAATTTTGAGATGTTGATTATTCTCATTTTCTTCCTTTCTTGGTGTTTTATTTCCATTTTCTTCTTTTCTTGGTGATTTGTTCCCATTGATCAAATTTTCATTTGTAGTTTCTTTATTCAACAACAATAATTGGGACATCTTTTGATCTTTGATCAACATTATCTTATTTTGGAGAATTTCAACTTCATTTGCTTCAAAATCATGCTATCATAATAAAAATATAACGAAATTATTCATAACAAAAATTTTAAAGAAATATAATCTTTTACTATTATTTCAGCCAATTTAATAGTCAGAATTGATTTTTCTCTATCTGCACTGATTTCTTTAATATCTTGCAATGGGAATGAAAATTTTGTTTTTTTCAATAAATGCTTTCCAAAAAAATAAAATGATGAACTCGAAACCATTATTAGTCCTTTTCCTTTTGCATTTTTCAATTTACTTGCATGATCTGTTTTATTTTTAAAAATTAAAAAGGTGAAAAAATAATTATATTGAAAAATGATTACATATTTTTGGAAGTTCCTTTTCATTTGGGAAGTTCTTCTTGAATTTTCTCTCATTACTCATTTCTTTATTGTATTTTTTTTTATTCAATTTTAAAAAGTCGAATTTTTTTTTTTTTAAAATTTTATTTTTGATACACCAACAAGATAAAATATGATTTAAAGTTCAAAATATTTTATATATTGGTCCCAGTTTGAATTTGATTTGAACTGGTTAGTATTGAAATGAATAGGAAAATCAACAACTTATTTATAATTTGCAAAATTTTTAATGATTTCAATAAATATTTGAATTATTATTGATCTTATTCAACATCTCTTCTGATTTTATCATCAATTCCATGTATTCATTTTCACATTTCATAATATTATTCTGATTACTTGATAAACATTTATGAAATATTTCTAATTGCTCTGGAAAGATGTTGGATGAATAGCAGTATAACATACCTCCATATTCCATCATGCATTTCTTTTAAAAATAAATCAATTGGGTAAGATGATAAGAAAAATATAATAATATATAGATTTTCTTACATTAAGATTATTGTTATTTGTGTTTATACATTTAGATAATTCAATTGTTGGTAAAATACATTTTTTTTCACAAGATTTCATTTTTTCTCTGTTATCCACTAAATCATTTTTGAAAATATAATTTGAATCTAATTCTCTGGAATGAAAATAATGTGATGAATCAAACAATATTGTTTCTTCTACTCCATTTCTCAAATTCTTCATTTTTTTTTTTTTTAATCTGTCAGCATCATTTTATTTCAGCAAAAATTAATAAAAAAAAAAAGAAAGGATCTTTTTTCTTCTTTTTTGTTAATAAAGCAAACTCTTCAACTTTAATATAATGGAAGAAAATGCAGAATTTATTTTACCTTCAAATGAAACAAAATGTGGAGTGATATCCCTCAAAATAAATGGAGATATCTTATCTTCTCTTTCTTCATTTAGTAATATAACATTTAAAACAGATGGTGATCGTATTGTAATAGAAATAATTTCATTTTAAAAAAATATATTTTTTAATTTTTCTTAAATAAATACCCAATATACCTTGAATTAAAGACACTTAAAGTGGGAGATTCTGATTATGAGTTCAAAAAAGAAAGAATAGATATTACAAAACCTTCATATATTTACCAACAAGAAGATAACACATTGAATAAGATTGGTATGATTCAACAAAAGTACGCATCTATAGGATATAAGCCATCTGAACAATATATAAAAAGACAAAAAGAATTGAATGATATAATTGAAACAAACAAAAAGAAAAGAGGGTATGAAAAAAAAGAATCCATAAAAACTACATATATAACAAAATTTTACATATAAAATGCTTTGCTTTCTTATATTCTCAATTAATTCTTCATATTCTTCAAATTTATACAATTTATTGTAGAATAAATAAAGATTCAAAGAAGGAGCCTTACACATTGAATGCCTTAAATTCAATAAGCAACAATATAAATAATAATAGCAACTCCATAAAGAAAGATATCAAACCCAAAAAGATAGGGATCAATCCACCAAAGACATATTTGAAGCCAAATGTTCCATCTAAATCAAAAAATGAAGCAAAAGCAGAAATTTCAAATAAAAATAGCAGCATCCTCAATAACATCAACAATATTACCAGCAATCTCCATAATACAAACAATAATACAGTCAAAGTGAAAGAAGTGATAGAGCCAGTGAAGGATCTCTTTGATGAGGATGATTTCTTGGAACTTGGCGAACCCAAAAAGAAAGAATCTCCACCCAAACCTAATCCTATTGTGAATAAGAATGTCACAGGGGATAATAATGATCACAACAACAATGTTGGGATGGATAAAAAAAATAAACATCAACAAAACAAAAATAACACAGCTATTAATCATAATCATACCACCAATGGTAATAATAATAGTACTACTTCAACCAACAATAGTCATAATAATATCAGCACAAATAATTATAATTATAACAACAATAATCACCAATCTAAAAACAAATATCTCAACAACATCACTCATACCACTACCACCCCTCCTAGCACTTCCACCACCAGCAATAGCAATGCAACACCCACCAATAATTTGACACCCACCAAACAAGAATCTAATAATAGCAGTCAAAGTAACACCAATACAAATAATGGAAATAATAATACTTCAAATAATAATAATAACAGTACCACCAATAAAAATAAAAATAATAACATCAACAGCAATAATAATAGTGTTGTGAACACTAATAATAATGCAATATCTGATTTTTCATCATTGTTTGAGGATTCTTCTCAAAGCAGCCTCCCTCCTTCTCAAGACATTACTACTCCTTCCAGTTATTCCTACAAGAGCAGTTACAGCAACAACACTGGTTACAGCAGCAACCTCCACAACTCTCTTCCCAAAGAAAAGGTTTCCCCTCCCAAAGTGAACACCATACAAATCAGTGACAACTCTTTGCAAATCAATGATGACAAAGACTCTTCTGTTAATAAAAACAAAAATAATAATAAAAATAATAATGATAATAAAAATAATAATAATGATAAAAATGATAAAAATAATAATAAGAATAAAAATGATAATAAGAATAAAAATGATGGTGTTGATTATGATGTAGAAAATAAAAATAAACCTAATAATAAAAACAATAAAGAAAATAACAGTAACAAAGATAACAGTAACAGAGATAACAGTAATAAAGATAACAGTAACAGAGACAATAACAAAAGTAATAAAGATAACAGTGACAAAAATGGTAGTAGTAATAATAACAAGAATAATATCAAGAATGGAAAAGACAAGGAGAATGAGGACAGAGACAAAGAGACTCCAAAGTTGAAGATTAGGATAAAGCCTCCTTCTTCTTCTTCTTCTTCCAATCTCAAAGAAGAATCTCTTTTGAATGCAAACAAAAACAAGTCTCAACATCTTCCTTCCAGCCAAAGTCAGAGCAAGGACAAACACAAAAACGAGAACGGAAATGTTTCTTCGCTCTCCAAAAATTCAACGAAAGGAGTATACGACACCTTTGTTCCTTCCCCCACTTCTTCTACTCCCATCGATCACAAAAAAACTTCCGATAGGCTTTCAGTGAATAAAAGCAGTTCTCCTGAGGATCTTTCTTTCAATAAAAGTGATGTTCAACAAAAGTTGGATGAGTTCAATCGTTTGATGGAAGTTGGATTCAAGTTGCACAGGGAGTTGTCTGACAACTCGGAGTTTTTCAGTTCTTTGAAGAGGAAGTTTTCTTCTGTCCATGATCCCAATAAGAAGCAGGAAATCTTCACTCAGATCAAGGATGAGCATGATTCTCGCCGTGTTCGCATCCAGAACTCTTTGAAACGTTACAAGGAGAACTCTGTGCATTTGGAGAAACTGAGAATCGATATTCACCAACTTTCTGTCAAATTTCCCAATCATTTTGAGAAGAATTGAAAATATTATAAAAAAAAAAAAATGTAAAAAAAATTTTAATTAATTTTATTTAATAAATAAAAAAAGTTTTTGGAAAAAAAAATATTGGTTATTTCTTCTTTTTGTTCTTGTTTTTCTTTTTTTTGTTTTTTGTTATATTATTTTCATTTCCAGGTTTAACAGTGTTAATATTGGAATCATTTGTTTTTCCTTCTTTGTCCAATCTGTTTTGAGAAATCTCGATGACTTCAGTGTTCCCATTGTTAGGTTCATCATTATTCTCAATGATTGTATTTTCATTTTCTTCAATTTCTTGATTAATATTATTATTTTCAATAAGAGTATTGTTTTCATTGAGATTTTCTTGTTGAGGAGAGTTGTTTTTAGAAAAAGAAAGGGGATTATTTTCTGAAAGAACTTCCATTCCTTCGTTTTCAGGTTGGTTTTGAGTTTGGTTTTGGAGGATGTGAATGGTTTCTTCCGTGAAATTCTCAACACTCTCACTCTCCAGATTTTGGTTGATATCAGAGAACTGATCAGACTTTATTTCTTCTTCTTTTCTCAACAAACTTTCTTGTGTCTCTAATTCCTCCTCCTTATTTTCTTCTTTGTTTTCCTCCTCCTTGTTTTTTTCTTTGTTTTCTTCTTCTTTGTTTTCCTCTTCTTTGTTTTCTTCATTTTCTTTAAAATTTTCTGTTTTCTCCTCTTTTATATTATCTTGTTTTTCGTTTTCTTTCGTTT
Organism: Cochliopodium minus; assembly: GCA_024220525.1. Taxonomy (NCBI): domain Eukaryota; phylum Discosea; order Himatismenida; family Cochliopodiidae; genus Cochliopodium; species Cochliopodium minus. Next base: position 21,038 of record JAMYWO010000233.1, read on the forward strand.
CAGGGGGAGTGGAAGTGGAGGAAGGAGACACGTCAGATTTGCGTAGTTGGAGAGCTCTGCAGAGGCTTTCGAGGGTTGTTTTTTGTTGGTGTACAAGAATAAGATCCTTTCTCATCTCTTCTTTGTCTATCTGCAACTGTTTATTCTCTATTGATACCTATTTAAAAAAAATGAAATTTCAACAAATAAAGTTTTAATAAAAAATAAAAATAAAAATAAAAAATAAATTTAAAACTAAAAATAAAATTAAAATAAATTTACCTGATAAACGATTCCTCTCAAAGATTCATTATTTTTCAATTCGTTTAAAATCTGTTTATTTTTGGTCTCCAATTCTCTAATTTTTTTTATTTAAGAAACAAAGTTGAATTATAAATTTGGGAAAGAAAAGAATCAAAAAAAAACAAAAAAAATCAAAATTAAAATTATATTAAAAAAAAATATATAAAAATCAAAAAAAATTAAATTTGTATTAAATAAATATTCAAGAAATTTTTTTTTTACGATTCAAATCTTTCAATGGTTTTTTTGGTTTGGTTCAAAACATTTTCATAATTTTTGAAGATTTTTTCACTGTTCTGATAGCTTTCACGGAGCTGTATGTTTTCTTTGGCGAGCTTTTTGATTTCATCCACGTAGATTTGTGTTTGGAGTCCGCTTTCCTTCACTTTTTCTTCTCCCAACTGTTTTTCCAACTCGCTTTTTTTCAAGTGGTCCTTCAAATAATTTGTTAGAAGTTCTTTTTGTTCAAATTCGTTTTTGTATTGTTGTTCCAATCTTTTAAATTAAAAAAAATTAGTAACACATCAAAAAAATATGAGATTAATTTAAATTAAATATTAAAAAATTTTAAAAGTGAAAATATAGAATAAAAAAATAATGATAAATTAATAATTAAATTTAAAAAATTTAAATAAACAAAAAATTTAGTAACAAATAAATATAAAAATTGAATTTAACAAATTAAAAATTTAAAAACAAAAAAATAAAAAAATCAATGTTTAATTAAAAAATTTAAATAAAAATTTTAGAAACGAAAAATAAAAAATAAAAATTAGTATTTAATTAAGATAAAAATTGAATTTATTAATTAAAAATAAAAAATTTTAAAAAATAAAATAAAAAAAACTTAAAGAAATTAAAAATAAATGAAACTAAATGAATTAAAAAATAAAATAAATACATAAAAAGTGAATAATAAAAAGATAATAGTACATGTCGTTTCTTTCGATCATTAGTTGAATGTCACCAGTTAACTATTAGTTATATTTTTTTTTTAATTTTTTATTTCTTAATATTAAAACATTTTTGAATCATTTAAATGGGAGAACCTTCTTGGTGGTGTCAATGTACTCTTGTGTTATTTTTTGCTTCTCTTCATATGTTTTCAACAATTCTTTCTTGTATTCTTCCTAAAAAAATAAAGAAAACAAAAAAATTAAAATTAAAAATATAAATGATTTAAAATAAAATAAAACAATAAACAAAAATTAAAAATTAAAATGTAAATTAAAATACATGAAAAAAAAATTTTTTTACAAAATGATTTAAAATGAAGAAAAATTAAAAATTAAATTAAAAATTAAAAATTAAAAATTAAAATTAAAATTAAAAATTAAATTAAAATTAATAAAATGTAAAAAAAAAAAAATTCATAAAAATTCATAAAAATTCATAAAAAATAAAATACAAATAAAAAATTTATTTTTTACAGTGCTCAATTTGTTTTGTTTTTGAAGTCCTCTCACCAAGTTGCTCAGCTTTTCGTTCATGTCAGTGTACTTGCTTTTATCGTTGGAGTAAACTTCATTTTCTTTTGCAATCCTTTTGTTTTCGATCTGTAAAAGCTCCATATTGTATATCTGAAAAAAAAAATTTTATTATTAAATTTTTTTAAATTTTTTTTTTTGAATTTTATCAATAATCTTTTTTTTTTACTAAGTTTGATATGCATTGATTTGTTTTTTCTTCTCTTTCCTTTTGTTCGGATTTTTGGAGTGATAAATTGAATTTCTCTACTTCTGCTTTTGCTTTTTTTTTATAACGTGGCATTATTATTTAATTGGAGTATATTAGTAATGATTTTGATACCTCTCAGTGCTATTTGATGAAGAAATTAATTTTTAAAAATTTTTTAGCCAAATATACAATTATAATTATATTTTGTTTGGAAAAAGAAAGGGAATTACAGATTCTCTTCTTCTCATCTTTTTGGATTTGTTTCAAAAGAGGTACTTCTTTGGAAATGAATTCATAAAGAACAGTGTTCATTTTTTTTATATATTTTTATAAATTGAGGTGTTAATATTTAAAGTTTTTGAAAGGATTCTCAAACTATACTGTCTGTAAATGAACTGATTGATTATTGTTTTTCAAATCATTTTTTAATTCACAAAAGTATATAGGAAAACAAAAAAAAATTGTTCACCTTTTAAATACATCTTTGATTAATGGTAAATGACATGAATTTCTTTTTATTTTTTCATCTTTTCTATAATTTATCTCAACTTAAGATACCATATTATTGAAACATATTTTAATTTGGAAAGTAAAATATTTTATTTTTTGTGTTAATTTCGATACATAAAGGAAATTTTTTTTTCTTTTTGAATATGGGTCTTGATATCCAGATACATATTTTTAGCATGTTATGGAACTCCAATCCCTTATGAATTGTTGGAATCTTTTTTCGATTCTTTGAGAAATATTAAACATCTTGTTTATTAAAATTTTTGCACTTTCCTTCATTACACAGATAAAGATGTTGTGAAAAAAACTATGAGCATTGTTTAGATTGTGAAAAAAATCTATAAGTATTGTTTGGATTGTTTGAAATCGAATGGTACATTACAGACTTTGTATCATTGTTTTCCTTCTGAACTTAGTTCTAAAATTTTTGATTTGTTGAATATTAATCATTCTCTTTCTACAATTGGAGGTTTAAGTGATTACGAAAATAGGAAAGGTATTGAATAACTTTTGCATGTCAATGAAAGAATTTCAGGGAAACCATGTTGCAATCCTCAAAAACATTCTTCATTTGAAGAAGATTTCAAACAAAAAATAAGAACCTTTTTGGTTTGTTTCACAATCTTTTTGAAGAACAAAAAAAATTTGAAAATTCCAAAACCTTTGCTTTGCCAATTCTTTGTTCATTCTTCTATTCTTTTCTTGATTGAATTGAAAAATATTAATTGAACTAAAGTAAATACCATTTTAATCTTTTCACCAATTTTATTCATTTTAGTTTTAAAATTAAAATTTTGGTGAAGTTTCTTAAAAAGTTTCTTGATCTAAATTTCAAACCTTCAAAATTCCAAAGACGATTTCAAGAAAATAGATCATTCGTTTCTATAAAAAACCATCAAAAATATTTCTTTTTCAATTGAAAAATCTTTTAATCTTTTTAATATTCGACAAAATATCGTTTTATTTTAAAATTATATGATTTAAAATTAAATAAATTTTAAAATAAAATAAAAAAATGCAAAAGATTTTGCTTTTTATTCTCGCATTCTTTTTGATTCAAGTATCATGTTATCCAAAATTTAGAGAAATAGGAATAATAAAATGTCCACATGCAGGATTTTTAACATTGGGTATTTTAAATTTAAAAAAATAAAATTTCTTTTTTTAACAAATATTTTTTGAAATTCAAAAAATAAAGGCAAAACAAATCCAAATCAATTAGGATATGATTTTTATATATCTTCATTTGATGGAATACCATTTACTCAAGATCAAGTTTACGTAGTTAATAATATAGGAAGTGATTACAACAATATATCTTCGATCATTCCAAAAGAAATAGTAAGTGTGACATGGCCAAATAGAGTGCAAATAGTACCAAAAGAAGTGGGATTTAAAGATTCGTATGTTTCAATATCTTCAGGATTTTTGGTTCCTTTTAAATCAACTGGTGGTGTATATTTGTTGGATATGAGTGAAAATCAAGGCAATCCAATAAAGATATCAACAGACAAAGTAAAAAAAAAAAATTTAATTTTTTTTTTGAAATTTTTAATTATTTTTTTTTTTAAACAAGGATGGATGGTTTTATCACCAAATTAGATGGTTTGATGTCAACAATGATGGTTTGTTGGACATCTTGACTTCACGTGCCCACAAAGGAATATTATCAAGCGGAGAAGGAGAATTGGTATGGATGCAAAATCCAGGAGCGAATATACCTCCATCACAATGGAATGGTAAAAATTAAATAAAAACAAAATTACTTTTTAATCAATTTTTTTTTTTTTTTAAAAAAATTTAGAAAGTGTTTTAATCAGCGGACCTGATGTCTTCTTTTCTCTTATTAAAGATCAAAACAACCAAACTTTTTTGATTGCAGCACAGTTTTTCACACAACAGTTGTCATTGTATTGGTAAATAAAAAAAGAAAAAAGAAAAAAAAATTTAATTTTTTACATCTTATAAATTTTCAAACAATTTTTCATCAACTTTATTGAAACTTCAAGTAAAAACCAAGAATTGCATTATAATTCTGCAAAATAAAAAAAAATTAATTCTCTTTGTTAAAAATTAATTAACATAAACAAATGATAAGAAATTTTGCTCTCTTTAATTAAAAAAATTAATTAACGTATACAAAGATTTTAAAGATGTTCAATAATTTTGCAACAATTTAAAATTTGCCAAAAATTAATATCCGCTAACAAAGTTGCAAAACATATGATAAAAATGGATCTCATCAATCAAAAAAATAATATCTTATGTTGAGGATTAAATATTGATCCAAATCATAAGCTTTTGATTCAAACAAAAAAAAAAATTTCCCTCACATCTTTCTTACATTCCCAAAAATTAGGTCAGACAATCTTGATTGGACAAAAGGAAAGTTAAATAAAAGAATTATTGATGGTACTATTGGTCCTATCTTTGATGTTACCTTTTGTGATGTAAACAACGATGGCAAAAATGATTTGTTGGTTACTAACAACATCGATGTGGAAGGAGTGAGTGGAGTATTTGTCTATGAAACTCCGGATGACTTTAAAACTCAAGTATGGACCAAACATGTTCTAATTCAAGGAATAAAAACTAGATCAAGTAAAAAAAAAATAAAAAAAATAAAAAAAATAAAAATTATTTTTAACTAAAAATCACTTTTTTATAAAAAGGTGGTCCAGGATCTGGTAATTAACATTTCATCTTTCTTTTTCTTTATTTCTGAAAAAAAAATTTTTAAATTTTTTTTGTTTATTTTTTGTTTTTTTAACGAAGGTTCTCCTGGTTTTGGAAGATTGTTACAACCTGCCACAAATTCTACTTCCAAACCATTGATTCTTTTGGCAGGAGATAATAGTGAAGAAGCTTACATAATAGAGCCCCTTTCCCAAGATCCAAATAATTGGTGAGTTAACTCAATTATTTAGTGTTTTTTTTTAAAAAAAATTTTCTTATTTTTTATTTATTTATTTATTTATTTCTTTAATAGGAGTTACAGTAAAAATGTTATTTTGGTTGCAAATGATACAGTTGGAGAAATAGTGATTGGAGACATCAACAATGACGGATACAATGAGTTTTTCATTCCATTATACGAAAAAGGAATGATCTATACTTATACTTTTTCTCCATAAAAAAAAATGAAAAATAAAATTTTTTAAAAAACTTTTTAGTAAAAAAAATGTTTGAAAGAATACTAATCCAAGAAATTCAAAAGTAAATTTTAAATACTTTTTTCTTTTTCTTTTTAAAATATTCCTCTTGGGTGAAGTTTCTTGACTAAAATATAAATCTTCAATGTTTTTCATTTAATTCCTCAAAGTTTAAAATGACTTTGTATTCAGATAAATATTTGAATGAGCATTAGTTTTTATTTTCAAAGAAATTTTCTTGATATTTTAAACTCAACATTTCTTTGATATTGATTCTCTTTAATTCATTTATATTTATAAATAATAATAAAAAAAAACGAAATCAACTTAAAAGAAAGGTATTCTTTAATTTAAAATTTAATTTTTTTAATTGGATTATCAGCCTTTTATAATTTAGAATTGAATTCCAGTTATCATATTTACGATATTGTTATACCTTTAGATTTTAATTCTATTTTTGCTGATAAATTTAAAAGAATAGAAAAGAATGAATAAAGAGAATAAAAAGAATAAGATTGATAAATTGATCAATTTGATTGAAGAACATAACAATATGGTTGTTATAAATTTCGAGAATATAAATTCAAATTCACTTAAAAAGATAAGGAAAATGATTAGAGATAAACAATCTGAATTGTATTTCGAAAAGAATACAATTATAAAGAAAATGTTGAAAGAATATCTCAATAAGAAACCCCAAAACAATAAAAAAACAAACCTTAAAGATTTGTTCCCATATCTGAAAGGAAACATAGCCATCTTGTTCACTAACCAAGAAGATATTAAAGAAATAGTACAAAAAATTGAATCAGTAGAACAAACAAGGTTTTAAAAAAAAAAATTGATTTATTTTTGAAAAAAATTTAAAATTTAATCTTTAAAATTTTGAAAATAGTTCTGCCAAAGTAGGACAAATATCCCATAATGATGTTTTCTTAGAAAAAGGACCAACAGGACTGGCGCCTACCCAAACATCTTTTTTGCAATCACTCAACATTTCGACTAAAATAATAAAAGGACAAGTAGAAGTGTTGAACAATTTTCATTTACTCAGAGCTGGAGAGATCGTAAGAGAATCTCATGTTTCTTTGTTAGAAAAACTCAAAATGAAACCTTTTGTCTATAAACCACAAGCTAAAGCGATTTTTGCTTCTGGTTATGTCAGTGATGCTCTCTTTCTTAAATTTGGGAGGAACGAAGTTTTTCAGAATTTGTCTTTGGGTAACTAATTTTTTATTATTTAAAAAAAATAGTTTATTAATTTATTTATACTTTCCACAAATAATTTTATGATTTTTTTTGTTTTTTTTTTTTAAAGGTTTACAAAGAATAGCAACTATTTCGATAGAAACTAATATTCCCTGTCTTGCAAGTATCCCTCATTTTATCGCCAAAGCCTTCAAAAACATGGTCGATATTTCCATTCAAACTAATTGTGAGTTCAAAGAAACAAAACAAATAAAGCAAGAAATTTACGAAAACATTCTTCTTGAACAAAAACTCATCTATGAATATGATTCTCAATTTAACAAAGATTTCAAAACAGGGATTGTTTGGAAAAAAGAAAACTATGTCATTTATCCTTCGGCAGTGAAAGATAGAATCTTTAATTTTTTATTAGCAATCAAAGCATTTTCTAAAATGAAGAAAGTTATTTTTCCTAAACCTATTCTTTTGATCATTTTCCAACTCTATGTTAATTCTCTTCCTGTTCACATAAATGCTCAAAAGCTACAAGAATGTGGAAGTTGTTTTGTTGGAGTACGTTGTCATTGTGAATATGACTACTCAGATTGTGATTATGATCCTGTGTTTGCTCTTTTTGGAGGAGATGATTAATGAATTTATTCTCATTCTTTCAATTTTTTACTTTTTTTATTACTTTGAACATCTGTTCGATTGAGAAATTTTTGAAAGAGATTGAAAATAAAAATAAAAAAACTTCTCAATCCTAAAGAATGGTTCAAAAAAATACCTTTTATTTGATAGAATTCTAAATCAACATTTGAATAATAAAAGGATCAAAAATCAGAAGAAATAATTGAGGAAATTATCGAGAAAATAGAAAAGGGAAAGATTTCAACATTGCACTCATCCCATTTATATGGTATTAAGAAAGAAGAATTGAAAGTTTTTTTTGAGAGATTGAAAGAGCATAAATTGAAAGGTTTCATGGATGATGAAGCTGTATATCCTGGTTTAAAAGATTATTTTCCCTATTTGTTGGAATACATTAAACTTACCAAAACGCTTGAGACTTTATCAATAATGATCAATGCAAGAATCAGAAAAGAAGAATGGGAAAAATTCAATGAAATATTAAAATCACATGCCTCAATTAAAAAATTAGAATTTGATAATTATAATAGTGAAAAGAAAGAATTGATAGGCAAGATATAATTATTTTCTTTGATTAATTTTTTTTGATCATTTATAAATTTTTATTTTGAAAACAAATAAAGAGATTGTGAAAATGATATTGAAATCACTTCAAAACAATGAAAAGATAAAAAAACTTGCACTAATAGATTTAATAATAGATCTAAAATTTTCAAAAGATATTTCAGAATTTCTCCTCAAAAATAAAAGAATAACTTCTTTTGGATTGATATTTTCGAACAGTTACATAGATTCCAAAATAAATTGGATTCCCTTCCAATATATTTGTGAGGCATTCAAAACTAACAAAAATTTACAATCTCTCAAATTGGATTATGATTTTGATTATGGAGAACCCGATAAGAATTTCCATCAATCTTTTGGAAATTTTATTCCAGACATTATAAATTCCAACGAAAATTTCAAAAAAATTTCTTTGAAAAATTTAGGACTTGATAAAAATCAATTATCTTCCATTTTGTCTTCTCTCTCCAATCATACTTCCATCACTTCTCTTGAGTTGAGTGAAGATCTTGGGAGCAATAAAATGGATCTCTTTTTATCTTCAACTACTACTCTTAAGAAATTGTAAATATTTTAATTTTATTTTGTAATTTTTTTGTTTTTTTCATTTTTTTTTATTTTTTATTTTCTTGTTTTATTTTTTAAATTTTTATTAATCTATTTTTATCCAGAAAACTGACAAACTGTTATCAAAATGTTGAAAATTTGAAAGAAGGACTCTTGAAAAATGAATCTCTAAGATATCTAAATTTAACCTTTCCAGTATCTAATGGGGAAGGGGAATTAATTTCATATTTACTTTCCCATAAAAAACTGAAACGTCTTTTATTGAGTGGAATAGTTTTTCCACTCAAAGATCTCTGTTCTATTTTCGATTCTTTACGAAGCAATAAACATCTATTGCATTTTGGAATTGATACTTTGTCATTTATAAACAGAAACTACTGTGTTGATCAGGAAACTGAAGAGCATTGTTTGGATTGTCTGAAATCGAATGATACTCTCCAGAATCTATCTTGTGTTTTTCAACAACAAAACTCTTCTAAAATTTTTGATTTGTTGAAAATTAATCATTCTCTTTCTAAAATTGGAGATTTAAGTAATTACGAAAATAAGAAAGGTATTGAATTTCTTTTGGATGTCAATAAAAGAATTTCAGGGAAACCATGTTGGAATCCTCAAAAACATTCTTCATTTGAAGAAGATTTCAAACAAAAAATAAGAACCTTTTTGGTTTGTTTCACAATCTTTTTGAAGAACAAAAAATATTTGAAAATTCCAAAACCTTTGCTTTTCAAAATCTTTGATCATTCTTCTATTCTTTTCTTGATTGAATTGAAAAGTAATTTCAAAATCAATGAAACGGATCAAAAAGAAAATACGAAAAAAAGAAAACTTGATATTAATTGAACTGTTTTTATATTTATTTCGAAAATTTAAATAAATTAAAATAAAATTAAATTTCGTCAACATCAACAAGGATAGTATCTCTTTTTTTCTTCTTTTTCGAAACAAGAGAATCATCCACATTAGAAATAGAAACAGAAGTAAGACCAAATATTTCATCGACTTGGAGGTTCAAGTTATTTCTGAGTTGTTGTTTTTTTTTCTCTTTTTCGATTTCCTCAGGAGTTTTTTCTCTTCTTTGAGCCTTTATTTCCTCCACTTTCTTGTTTTGGGAAGTCTTTACTGTTTTCGCGCTTTGCTTGCTTTGTGCATAAGAGTATTGGGTGTTCTGTTGAGGAGAGGTTGATTTTTTGGTTGAAGGGGAAGGCTGGTCGAGAGGAGGATCGAATTGGTCATCTTCTAATTGATCATCGTACTGTAGATCGTATTGTTCATCATAAATTTCCTCTTCGGGGTTTAGTTCGGGAGTCTTTTCTTTTGTTTGGTTGTATTGGCTGTGTTGGTTATTTTGTTGAAAGGGAGGTCTGTTATTGTTTGAATCATAACTTCTGTTGAAATGTTGAGGAGGGGCTGGATTTCTGTTGTGAAAGTTATTGTGATTAGAGTTATTGATGTTATTAGCAGTGGGAGAATTGCTAGTGTTGTATCTTTCATTGTTGTTATATCTATTAAAAGAGTTATTGTTGTTAAATCTTTCTCCATTATAGTTGTTGTTATTGTTGTATCTATTAAAGGTGTTATTGTGATTTGTATTGTTAAAGTTGTTATTAAAGTTATTAAATCTTTCATTGTTATTATTGTTGTTATTAAATCTTTCATAATTGTTATTATTGTTGTTATTAATGTTGTTATTGTTATTAATGTTATTGTTGTTATTAATGTTGTTGTTATTGCTTCTATTGAAACTGTTGTTAAAAGTACGATTACTGTTGTTGCTAAATCTTTCACCACTGCTGTTGTTATTATTTCTATTTAAATTGTTATTGCTAACAGAATTGTTAATGTTACTATTGTTGTATCTTTCTCCATTATTGTTGGTATTATATCTTTCACCATTATTGTTAATGTTATTATTGTTATTATATCTGTCATTATTGTTAATGTTATTATTGGTATTATTATATCTGTCGTTATTGTTGGTATTGTTATTATTGGTATTATATCTGTCACCATTATTAGTATTATTATATCTTTCACCATTATTGGTATTATTATATCTGTCATTATTGTTGGTATTATATCTTTCACCATTATTGTTATTAACTCTTTCATTATTAGAATTGTTGTATCGATTAAAAGTGTTATTGTTATTAGCATTGTTATTTCTTTCACTATTATTATTGTTTCTGTTAAAAGTATTAGTATTGTATCTATCTCCATTACTGTTAGTATTATATCTTTCACTATTATTGTTAGTATTGTATCTACCACCATTATTAGTATTATTATATCTTTCACTATTATTATTGTATCTGTTATTATTGTTATTATTGTTATTGTTGTGTCTGTTGTTATTCCCAAAAGAATTAGTGGAAGAAGTATGAGAAGTATGAGGAGGGTTAATGGGAGTATTAGAAGAAGGGTGAGAAGAAGAGGTATTGTTATCAGGGGAAGGAGAATCAGATTTAATTTTAATGAGGGGTTGTTCTTGTTGTGAAGAGGAAGAATAAAAATTAATATTACCTCTGTTTATGTTGTTACTTCTATTTATGTTGTTATAATTATTACATCTATTTATGTTATTACTTCTAATAAAGTTATAATTATTGTTACTATTGTTCTTTACATTATTACCAAAAAGATGATAATACGTCACATTCCCCACATACCTCGCTCTATTTAAAGAATTTGTCAAAGAAAGAGAAGATGAAAGAGGGGAGGAGGAAAGAGGGGAGGAAAGGGAGGAGAAAAAACGTTTGGAAGCAGTGAAATCTCTGCGAGGAGGTTTTTTGGGTCTTTCTTTTTTTGTTTTTTCAATTTTGGGTTGGGATAAAGACTCCTCGTCTATGTTTGTTTCGAGAAGCGTATCGTCGTAATCATCAAAGTCCTCTTCTATCTTTTTGCTTGGAGAGGAGGAGGGAGAAGAATGGGGAGACTTGGGTTCTTTCTTTTTGGATTGATTCTTTTCTTTGTTGAGAAGAGCCTGTTGCTTTTTCAACTTTTCTTTTTCTTTGGCAGGCAATTTTTCTTTTTTCTTTTTTGGTGGATTCTTTTTGGGGGTGTTTCCTTCATCTTCTGTTTCTGTTTCTGTTTCTGTTTCTGTTGCATCTGTTTCGGTTGCATCTGTTTCGGTTGCATCTGATTCACTTCCTGATGCATCTTCATTGGATTGTTGCCTTTTAGCGGATGGTTTGACTTTATCGCTTCCATCATTGTTATTGCTGTTACTGGAGGTGCTATAATCATTTCTTGGGATATAATTTTTTCTATTTGAGCTATTATAGTTGCTGGTTCTATTTCCATTGAATCCATTTCTATTATTGAATCCATTTCTATTATTATTGTTATTTCTATTGCTGTATCTGTTGTTATTACTCTTTTCAAGAGAATCATTTTTATTGTTGAATGGTTTTTCTTTCTCACATTCTCTACATGTATCTCTACTTGCAAAATTGACAAATCCACAACCACATTTCCAATCTCCTGGTCTTGTTTCATTATTATTGTTTCTATCATTTCTCTTATTGAAAGAATCCCTATTGTTATCTCTTTTAATGAATGTATTTCTGTTGGTTGTGTTGATATCATCCTTATTATTGCTGTATCTGTTGTTGTTACTCTTTTCAAGAGAATCATTTTTATTGTTGAATGGTTTTTCTTTCTCACATTCTCTACATGTATCTCTACTTGCAAAATTAACAAATCCACAACCACATTTCCAATCTCCTGGTCTCATATCATTATTATTGTTTCTATCATTTCTCTTATTGAAAGAATCTCTCTTGTTATCTCTTTTATTGAATGTATTTTTGTTGGTTGTATTTGTTTCATCGTTATCATTGTTGTCGAAAGGTTTTTCTTTCTCACATTCTTTACATGAATCTCTACTTGCAAAATTGACAAATCCACACCCACATTTCCAATCTCCTGGTCTCATTTCATTATTATTGTTTCTTTCATTTCTCTTATTGAAAGAATCCCTGCTTCTCTTCTCACTAAATTTGTATGTTTTGTTTATTTTATCAGTATCTCTATTCTTCAAATTAATATCAGATTGATCACTTTCTTTATCATTGTTGGTGGATTGATTTTGTTCAGCCTCCTCATTTTTATCGAGGGAACCAGAAAGAAGGGAAAATTTTTGAGTTTTTTCTTGATTTAATTGTTCCTCAATAGAGCCATCTTCGTCGCTTCTCCATTTAGAATGCAAAATCCTTGTGATAGCTTCAGGACTCACTCCATATCTCTTCGCAATCACCACTAAAGGTGTCCCTTGTGATTTTAATATTCTTACATGTGCCATTTCCACTCTTGTAAGCTTTTTCTTTGGATTCCAATTTGCTTGTATTCCTTTTTCTTCTAAAATCATCTTCTTCAATAGTTTATGTGTTATCTTATTTGCTACTTCATAGCCATATTTTGGTTCCAATTTTTTCATCAAATGATTTTTTTTCTCTTGATAACCTTCATCCGTAAGAACACTTTGTTTCATTTCTCTAATTTTTGTTTGAGGAAAATTTTTATTGTTTGATTATATTTTCATATAAAATTATTTTACTCTATATCTTCTTTGAATGGTACTTTTTCCAAATCATCATATTGTTCATGAGATAAAATCGATTCATTTTTCAATAAATCTTCCACAGTTGGTTTTTCTTTCTTTGGGATTTGATCTTCATCTGATTCTTGTGCTTCAAATCTATTTGATTTTGCAATATTTGAAAAATTAAATGAAGATATCCTTTTGAATCTGATTAAATTGGTCCAGCCTATCTTTTTTTTAGAAATAATCTTCATTTTTTTTTATTATTTCATATCTTTGTAAGTTGTGAGCTAAAAATGATAATTGAATTAGTAGTTTGAAATTATTACTGAATAGTTAAAAGATAAATCACATGCAATCAATATTCACTTTAGAAAACTGGAAAAATATTTAAATAAAATTGAAAACAAAATAAGATGGGAAATAAACAACCAGAAATAATTGAAATACAAAATAGCGATTGGTAATTCGATTTTTAATCCTCTAATTTTTAATATTAATAAAACAAAGTGATGGGGATCTAAGGAAATTGATAAATAAAGACTATGAACGTATAGAAGACAACAATGATGTATTATCACAAGAAGAAATAAGTGATTTAGGTATATTCTTATGAAATTAAAGCCAAAATTCAAACATTCATTTTAAAAAGAAAGAATATTATCAAAATTAAAAAATGTGAAATCAAGAGAACCAAAATATCGACCTAATTCCTTCTATGGTAATCTAAATATTAATAATGATCAATATATGAATATTCGGGTAAGTTTCTATTAAATTTAATAGAAATTTCAAAGAAAAAAAAAAAAATCAAAAAGGTTCCAAAATCAAATCCAAAAATCAAACCATGGTAAGAAAAAGAAAATAATTTTACAATTTTAAATCTTTATTAAACAAAAAAAAGGCTAACAAATAACATCCTTCTAATAACACTGGTTTGGCAAGTACTTACAGTATTGATTTTTAGAGGTAATTTGATTCTTTTTTTAAAAAAATTTAAATTAATTGACAAAATTTTCCTACAGTTGGTTTTGATGATCCATATAGTAATAATTTATTGATGGGAGGAATAATACTTATGTTATTTTTACAAACTATCCAATTAATATTCACAGTTTTAATCGTAAAAAAAAAATCAATGTTTTAACTGTATTTTAAAACTTTTTTTTTGATTTACTTTAAAAGTCTATTAAATTAACCAAGCAAATTTTGCATGGTACAGTCAGTAATTGGTTAGAAAATATTAACTTTATTTTAAAAAAAAAAAAATTCTAAAAAAACTTTTTTAAAAAGGTTTTTGATACAAAGGTAAAGAATGAAAAAATTAACATTTAATTTATTTTACATTTAAAACAAAGTTACCTTTCTACCATACTACTTTTTGGTAAATTGCTTTTTTAATTTCCAAATAAAATTAACAACACTTTTAGCTGGTAAAACAAAAAATGTTTTTTTATTAAACAATTATTTCAGTCCTTTTTTTTAAAATAAAAGGAATTTATTCGCTGGTTTACAGAATATCTGATACCTCTTTTGTTGGATTGATAGGATCAGACCAAATAAACAATCGTCTAACTCACGATCTTATTTTCATCAGATTTATTTATTTTTCGACTTCAGTATTTATTATTCTTTTAAAAAACCTCGTCATAATTTAACATTTTTAAAAAGGTTATGACTACAAGTGGGTTTGGAGATATACATAGTGCTAGATGGTTTGGTGATTTAGTTGTGATTGTACAAATGCTATTAAGTGTGTAATAACCTTTGTTTTTAATTCTTTTTTTTTAATTTGGAAATTTTTTAAAATTCAAAATAAATTTAGATTATTCACCACAGTTATTTTTGTTCGTGGATTAGAAGTACTCTCACAAGTGAATCCAAAGTGAAAAATAAATTTGAATTAAAATTATTTATTACATTTTTTTTTTTTTTTGAGAATGGGAGATGATTAATAAAATAAAATAATAAAAAATAAAAAAAAAAAATTGATATTATTTGATTTTTTTAAAATTACTTTGTGAAAAGAAAAGAAAGATAATGAATCAATCTAAAGTTTTATCAAACAAGTCATTCTTCTGGAGTAAAAAAAATAAATAAAAAATAATCAAATAAAAATATAATTAATTATTTTCAGATTATATATATTTCTGCTTATTAATTTCCTCATTCCCCCTTGAATAAATGGTCATTTCTAATCCCTTATTATTTTTGAATATAAAGAAATATTTATTGCATTCTTTTTCATTGGGATACTATCATTTATTGGATTGAAACCATCAGGCTTATATAAATATATAGAACTATCATGGCTGATATCATTGTGTTTTATTTGGACCGGAATGAGTGCAGCTATTGCATTATTTGAATTTTATATGAAATTTATTAGCACCAATATCGATACAATGGTTATAGATGCAGGAAGAACAGTAGCATTTGGACTCCAAAGAATGGAAATTTTATTTATACACGTGGTATGGTTATTCACAATTGAATGGGGTATCATCAATCAAAAAAAACTCAATGTAGAAATATATGTTGCTCTTTTGGTCACCATTTTGGTTGTTATTCAAATATTTGCTATTCAACCAATTATGGATAAGAAAGCAAGAGATTTGATTGATAATAAGAGAATTCCTAAAGGTGGATTGCATTTGAGAAGATTTTATCTCCTTGAAATTTTGAAAATTTTCCTCTTCATCATTGTTTTGGTTTCTAATTTTTTCTCCACAACCAACTGAGAAGAAAAAAAATAATTATAAAATTTTATAATATCCAAACATTTTATACAAAAAATTTTCAATCTTACAAAAAGAATACACATTTAAATAAAACTTTTTCAATTTGTATTTTTATTCATTTCTTTACTTTTCCTGTTGTATTTTTTGTTTATCATATTAGTTTGTGAGTATTTGTTTAAAAATTTCACTCCGATACAGTCACTGCTTTGAGCGAAAGTGTTAAATTATTGAAGAAGATTTACAAAGTTTCAAAAAAAAAAAAAAAAAATCGAAATTTAAAATTACAAACAAATATGGATGAATTAAATGAAGATGAAAATGTTTTAATATCTGTAAAAAATCCCAATAAATCAAAACCTTTATATTTTATAAACTCTTTTTTTTATTTTTCTTTCAGTCGAAAAAAATTTTTCTAGAATTAGAATGCCCAATTTGTATGAACGTATTGAATGATCCACATATTACAAGTAAAATTACCAACATGAATCTATTTTTCACTTTATTAAATTCTATATCCAACATCCTTAGTTTGTGGCCATAATTTTTGCCCTAAATGTATTGAAGGTTAATTAATATTCAATTTCTTAAAACATAATAGCTTACAAAATTCCATAGATGCACTCAATCTAGTAAAAATACTTATATTTCCTTTATAAATTAAAAAATAATCGAAAATCAAAAAAGAAAAAATCATGCCCTTGTTGTAATAAACAAATTACAATCAAAGAAGTATTTAAAAATCATCATCTCAATTCCATCATCTCCCTCCTCAAAAAGGAAAAGGAAATAGAATCCAAAAAACAATTCTCCAATCTGCTCAACAAATCAAACAACAAAATACCCACCTTATCTTTTAATAATCAAAAAAACGAAGATATGAAATTCAGTCCGATAGGTTCTTTCCAAAATTTAAAAAAAAAAAAAAATTCATTCAATTGATCCCAAAAAAAAAATTAATTACTCAAAAAAAAAAAAAGAAACAATTTTCCACAATCACATGAAAAAGAGTTTGTCTCAATATGAAATATATTACCAAGAAATAAAATCAAGGTATTTACAAACGAGTAAACTTTTTTTTAATCATAAAAAAATTTAATTTTTTAATTTTTTTAAATATTATTTCTTCATCATTTTTTTAAAAAATAAAATCTTTATTAGTGGAAAAATTAAATGAAGATTACGTAAATAGAATGTGGAATGTAGAAAAAGAAGGAAGTGAAAAGAAAGTTTCGAAAGAAGTGATGGGAGAGGAAATAAAAAAACTAAAGGAGGAGTGTGAACAGAAAAAGAAAGAGTTGCAAGATAACTTTAGCAATCTGGAAAAACTTTTGATAGAAAATTACGATAAGTTTTTTTCACAATTTGCTATTGAGCCTATTTTTCTTCCTGTTTCTGTAAATATTAAATTGGAATGTGAAAATGTTTTACTTCAAAATATTGTTATTAAATCTGATGAAACTTTGTCACATTTGAGGTCTCTCGTAAAATCTAGGTTACAAGAAATAAACAACCCTTTGCTTGAAGATTTCAAAGAAAGAAACCTTTTTCTTCTTCAAAGAGCTTTTTCTAATGATAAAGATAACTTGATCATTTTGACTGAGAAAACTCCTTTTGCCTCATTTAAAATAGAACAGGGGAGTTTGATTGTTGTGAGGGGTGCTTTGAAACTTCAGTCAAACAAGCCTCTTGTTTGCTTTTCTTTGGAATTTGATCCTAATGTCAAAAAATCTGTCAATTACTTTACTTGCAAAACTTGTAATCTTAATTGGATCTGTGAGAATTGCTCTGGTGCTTGTCACAATGGTCACTTGATTCAATCTTACATCCTTAATCATCAGCCTAGTTATGCTTGTTGTTACTGCAAGCGTTCTAAGAATGTCAAGTGTAACTGTTTACAAAATAAATAAAGATTTGATCATTGCAAAATTCAAAGATCATTTCTTTTATGTTTGTTTCTTAAATATAAAAAATAAAATATTATATAAAAAAAATCTCTTTCATTGTTTTTGATTGGAAAAGAGAAACAAATATAATCTCAAAAAATGGATAATAACCAAAATGTAGTTGAAGAAAATAATAAAATAGAATCCACAAAGAATGAAGAAATTACAAATTCTCCCCCAGAAAATATTGATGCAAGTACTGAAAACAATTTAGAAGTAAATAATGAAAATGTGAATACAAATAATAACATTTTAGTTGATGAAGAAGATCTTGTTGAAATTAACAAAATTGAAAATGAGGAATTGGTTGAAATAATAAACAAAATGGAATCAACATCACAAGAATCTCAATCCACCGAAATTTTGGAAGAAATAAATGACGAAATACTCGAAGAATACTTGGAATTGATTGATGAAGATAAGATTGAGATAATCGAATCAGAGGAGTTATTAGAATTAATCGAAGAGGAAGAAGAATTACTCGAATTGAAAGAAACAAGCGAAGAAAATAGTGAATTGGAAGAATTATATGAAACTACTGAAGATGTATGTCTTGAGCTCAAAACATCCATCAGTGAGAATCAGATAAGGCAGATAATAAAGATGATCAAAATTTTGAGAAAGAAATCCCTCTTATCCATGAAGAAGGGACTTTTCTATGCTCTTTCATTGGATGATAAAAAGCAACAAAATCATATCAAGCTTTTGATAAAGGCAAATCTCCATTCCTTCCTTTTTTTTTAACCTTTCTCAAATTTATATTCAAATTAGAACTTCCCTATCCTTATCAAGAAACTGGGATTACTTTTGGCACATCATTTCAAGACAGGAGGAAAAAATTCAAAGACAATTTCCGCCCTCAATCAAATTTTGGAAATCGTCATTTCACAACACAAACTCTTTTATACCCCTATTGCATCCACTGAATCAAATGATGAGGAATTGAAAGAATTGCCTGATACAGAAAACAATGAGGAGAATGATATCAAAGAGAACAAGGGTGATGATCAAAATAACCAAAATGTAATTGAAGAAAATAAGAATGAGATACAAGAGAACAAGATTGAGTCTGATATCAAAGAGAATATTGTTGAAAATGAAGACAAATCAGAATCTCACCAAAATAATCACAGTGAAATACAAGAGAACAAGAATGATATTCTTTCACTTTCCAATACATCTCATGTTGATACTTCTAATACCGAATCCAACGAATCAAAAGATAATAATTGATCAAATTTTTTTCATTTATGAAATTTATAAAAAAAAAAAATATTAAAAAATGAAACTTTTTAAAAAGAATAATGGTCAATTTCTCATTAAAAATGATTCAAATGAGGATCTCTTTTCCTTCATTGATAAAATTGAAATGAATATGATTTGTGAATGCTCCAAATTAATGATCGAACCCAAAATCTGCTTTATTTGTCAAAAGACAATATGTTATGAATGTCATAAAGGGAAAAATTGCTCGAAATGCAATCAAAAATTAAAAAAGAACAAAATAATCGGAAAAAGAATTAATAATTTGAAATGCAAGTGCCTAATTTGCAATCAAATCGTTTTATTCTCCAATCAATCTTCCCATCCTCAATTCATCAAAGATCATCCAATATCATGTGCTGGATGTGGACTCAAAGATTTGCCTAATGTGATTAATGAACATAAACAAAAATGTGGGGTTTTTTTGAATCAACAAATACAAAAAGACTTACAAATAATCAACGAAAAATTAATTAATAGAATCGATGAAATGAACACTCTCCTTGTCAATTACCAACGAGAAACTCAATTAAAGATAGAGAGTTTGTTAAACGAAATTTCTCAGCTAAAAAAAGAAAAACAAACTCCCGTTTCCACGCACAATCACAACAAAAATAATCACAATGCCAATAATATCAACTATGACTATGAAAATAACAACTTTAACAATTACAATCTTAACAACTATCATAATCTTAATAACAAAAACTTTTACAATCAAAATGATAATAATTACAAAAATAATCACATTGATAACATTAATAATCTTTTCCAGAACAATAATAACATTTCCAATCCTTTTTTTCTTAATGAAACTAATGGGAATGATAACAAAGGTAAAAAATTATTTTATTTTAAATTTATTTTATTTTAAATTAAATTATTTTAAATTAATTTATTGGGCAGGATCTTTCAAAAAATTGTTTATTGAGGCTTGTTTAAATCCAAAGTTATCTTTAAAAGAAATGGAAAAAGTAATAAAAAACAGTTCAGAAGACATAATCCTTCTATCAAAAAGTCTTAAAAAAATGATAGAATCAGAAAAGCCAAACACACACATTATTTCTCTTCTATTACAATATGGAGCTCTTCCTTTCTCGAGAGTAAAGCACTCTATTTTCGTTCATAATATCCCAACAAGTTTGGATAGTGATGACTTGAAACAGGTTTTCGCTGAATTTAAAACCCTTTCCACTCAGGTTATTTCAAATAAAGATGGTTCGAGTAAAGGTTTCGCTTTTGTTGTTTTTGAGGACGAAAACGAAAAACTTGATGCCTCAGAATCTTTGGATGGTGCAATTTGCAATGATAATGTTTTGATTATAAAGTTGTGTTATTTATTACTAAAATAATTTTTAATTTTCTTTTTTTCTTTTTTTCTTTTTTAAATTTAATCAAATATTAAATCGTTAATAACATGAGAAATTTTGTGGACTATACTGATGTGACCATGACCAATTACAATAGAATATCTTGCTTTGACATTTTCCTTATCCAAAGGCACTTTCATGAGAGTTGAAGAAAAGTTTGGTACGTGAAAATCGTGTCCAGAAGCAATAAAAGAATAATTTCTTTCTATTTGAGGACAAATTTCCAAACTATTTTTCCAATCTTTGTGTAAATCTTTCATTTTGGTTGATTTTGTATGCATTTCTTTTTTGAGATGATTAGGTATTAGAGGAGTTAAACCAAATTTCACTAATAAATCAACCATTCCTGAACCTTTACAAGCACCAACGATAGAAATGAATTGTATTTTCTCTATTGTGTTTTGTTTATCAAGATTTCTTGTCAATTTTGTTTCTATTGCTTTTGCTATTCTTCCTCCATTCGATACTCCTATCAAAACTAATTTTTTACTTGTTTTCTTCTTTGACCATTCTTCTATTGATGTATAAATAGGTTCACAAACCTTATCCAAGTATTCATTTCCTGAATTTGTTAATTGAGGAACAAAAATTTGAGTATCTGATAGATCATTCTCCTCAAATTTCTTTATTAGATTTGTAAATTGACCTGGATTGCTTCCAAGCCCATGAAAACATACTATCAAATTGCTTTTTGAATCAGATTGATATTTGATGTATTTGTTGAGATCATTTTTTTGAAATATCAAGAGAATCTTTTGAATTGCAAAATAAAATAGGGTGAAATAACTCTTTATATGATTGTAAATTCTATCTTTGATCGACAATTCATTGAATATATCCATACATTCTTGTCTATTTTGATAAAATGTTATTGTTTGGAATTTCTTCATTTTTTTTTTTTAATTTGGAGTTTCCAAATACCTTAATTTTTGATCTATTCCGTGTAATATGCTGAATATTTTTATAGTGAAGGATAATTATTTTTTTGATTGTATTTGATGTATTTTCTTAAATATCATTCTTGAACAAAAATGAAACCCATATTTGAATTTGGAAAATTCTATTTGAACCCTTCTTTTTCTTTGTTTTTATTTTTTTTATATATTTTATTGTTGAACACTGAATAAAAATTATAAAAGATAAAAAATAAAAAAAAAAACTCAAATCATAAATTTTTTTTATAAGAGCCAAAGAAAGAATTAATGGAGGATGATAAACGTAAATATATGGAATAAAAGAATAAAATTCAAAGAATATCTAATATTCATCATATAAAATTAAAAAAAGATGTTAATTTTAGTTCTGAGGATGATGATATCAAAGATAATCAAGAATTAAAAGATGATGAGTATCTTGATAATAAAGCTGAAGAATCTGGGGATGTGGTTGATAGCAGTGAAGAAGATGAAGCACCAGAAAACAATAATTATCAAATTGATGGAAAATTCACTGTGGATGATGAAGAAATTGAGTTTTTTGATGATGATGGTGATAAAAAAAGGGATAGACCCCTTAATACTTACCATGGAAATTTTGATAGAAATGAAAGACCATCAAAAAAGAAGAAATTAACAAGATTGGTTAAAAAAACAAATGTGGATGAAGATAGATTCGATGATATGCCTCCAGAAGAGGGTAAAAATTAAAAACTGAAATTAATAATTGTTCATTTTATGAATAAATCTCATTTCAACACTTTTATTCAGAAAATAATGATGATGAAGGAGATTCTGATGATTTCATTGTTGATAAACAAAGAAATAGAGTGGATTATAGAGAACCAGAAATAAATTCAAATATTTATAAATTGGGAGATTATTTTGGAAATGATTCAGAAGAGGTAAAAAAATATATTTCTCATTTTAGAGGATATTATCATTATTGCTTAAAAAATTGCTTATTTTTCCACCCAGGAAATTCAATATAATGAAGATGATGAAGAAGTGGAAGTAAATAACAAAACAGATATTGAATTGTTGAGGGAACATTTTGAACCAGACGTTTTGAAAGAGAATTTTCTTACCAGAGAAGATCAATTGATTAAGGAGATTGATGTTCCTGAAAGATATTTATTGAGAGATCAAATATTAGAGAAACAGTTGGGTGAAAAAAGACAGGAAATTACAAAAGAAGAATTATATGATGAAGCAAAATGGATATCATCGAAAATTAATCCTTTTCAAGAAAATGAAGAGTTTAATGAAAAAATAGAAAAGGTAATTTCAAAGATTGCAAATCATATTCTTTGATATAATTCATTTTTACATAAATTAAAACATATTATGTTTTCATAATTAGGTTTTGTATTACATGTACATAAATAGCGAAGATATACCATATATCTTTCAATATCACAAAGATGATCTTTATCCAGAAATCACTGATTACAAAACACTTTGGTCTATTTATGATTTCGATGAGAAATGGATTCTCCTCACCAACAAGAAAAAGAATTATTACAAGGTGATTGCAATGTTGGAAAGCGAAAACGAGGAAAGAGAAGATATCACCAAGATGTTGGAATATCTCAATGAATGCCAAACAGAAGAAGAGGTGGAGGACATTTTCAGCAATTTCCAATACATGTATGGAGAAGAGATTGCTGAATTCAAAGAAAATTCTGAAAAGAAAAGAAACAGAGAAACAGAAGAAGATGAAATCTCTTTTTACAACAATCCCAACTCCAACCCGAGTGGCTCCTCTTCCATCAAAAAAAGACCCCAAAAGAAAAGTTTCTACGAGAAATGTAAAAAAGACGGATACGTAAAAGTTGCTTCTCTTTTTGGTCTTTCTGCTTCTGAATTTGGTCAAAACTTGTTAAAAGGTTATGGTTACCTTGCCCCTAAAGATCATCCTTCAGAGCCTATCAAACTCATTCAGAGCAAGTTTCCCCACCTTTTAAACTATGACGTTGCTCTTCAGAAATCCCGAAAACTTCTTTCTCTTTGCATCTTCAATGATCCCAGGGTTCGCAAACATTTTCGCTCCATTTATCACGAGTTTTCCTACATCTCCACTATTCCAACCAACAAAGGGAAAAAAGAGATTGATGCTTTTCACATTTACTATGTACTATTTTTCATTTTCAATATATTTTCTTCTATTTATTGTTATTAGTTTATTCATTTCCCTTATTTATTTTATTATTTTTAATTTAGTTTAGTTTTATAATATTTTATTCATTTTTGTTTTATTTATTCATAAATTTAATTTATTTTGATATTAATTTAGTTTATTAATTTGTCATTTTTTAATTTTATTTTAATTTTAGTTTATTAATTCACTTTTATTCACAAATGAATTAAATTGATTTAATTTAAATTCATTTATTCATTGATTTTATCAAATTTTTTTAATATTGAAAAATAGAATGTGAAGAGATTGGAAAAGAAACCAATAGGATTGTTCAAAAACAGCATGCAGTGGCTGGAAATACTGAATGCAGAGAAAGAAGAGCTGATAAAAGTGGAAATTAAAATACAGAGGGAACAAAGACTGGAAAAGTTTGAGGAACTTTATTTAAGCAAAGACTTTTCTTCTCATTCTCAGCTTTGGAACGATCAAAGGAAAATCATATTTGCGGATGCTCTCCTCCTCATTGAAGCGTACTTTCAAAACGAAATAAGAAACAAATTAAAACTCCAAGCCAACTCCTACCTCATCGATCAGTGCACCATTGAACTCGAGAAGAGAATCACTGTCTTGCCTTTCGAAATCCAAAAGAGAAAGAACAACAATGACAACAATGATGATCTCGACAACCATCTAAACAATGACAATCTCGATCTTAATCTTCCCAACAACAATCCTAATCTTTCAAACACTGATAATTTTTATAACACTAATCTTAACATTGTTGATTTGGAAGATGAGGAAGAAAGGAGGGAGAACAGGCTTTTGGATAAGAGATTCACTGTTTTGAGCATCAGCATCGACAATGAGGATGACAACAAGGGAATTGTTTGTGCTTTGTTGGACGTGAATGGAGAATTGAAACATTTTTTCAACTTGCAGTTTTTCATCACTCGTACTGAGCCCAACTCCCTCAATGCTAAACGTAAATCCCAAGAACGCAAAACTTTTTCAGAGTTTATCGTTCAACACAAGCCTTCGTAAATTATTTTTTTTAATTTTTTTGTTTTATTTTCTTTTTTTATTTTTATCCATTTTTATTTTTACATTATTTTCATTTTTTTTTAATCGTTTTTTTTTACATTTTTTATTTTACATTTTTATTTTTTATCCATTTTTATTTTTACATTATTTTTACTTTTATTTTTTTTTTAACTATAACAGGGTAATCGGAATAGGAGCATGTTTAGGAGGAAAAAAAGCAAAAGATGTGATGAGAGAGATGGAAGAGTTGAAGAAGGAAATAAACAGGGGATACAAAAGTGAGAGATTGGGAGGAATAGAAATCATGTGGATCAACGGCGAGGCCTCGCGCATCTTGTCGCAATCATCCGCCGAAGGGAAAAAAGGAGGGGGAGGCTCCGAAGGATTGAGCGAGTACAGCACGATGGAAAGAATGGCCATCTCATTGGGAAGAATGATCCAAAATCCACTCAGTGAAATCAGTAACTTGTGGAATGGAAGAGATGAGATCTTGTGTTTGCAGTTGCATCCTCTCCAATCTTCTCTTCCTCCTCTCGCTCTCAAAAAGCAGCTGGAGAGAAAATTTGTGGAGGTGGTGAATCATGTGGGGGTGGACATCAATCAGCTTCTTCGCTTTCCTCATCACAGAAACAAAATGAAATTCATCAGTGGTTTGGGTGACAGAAAGCTCAATCAGCTTTTCATTTCTTTGAGTGGGAGTGGTGGCAAAATTTTGAAGAGGAGCGAGTTGGCACATTATTTGAGTAAAAACCTTTACCTCAACTCTGTTTCTTTCATCAAAATCGAGCCTCTTTATCTCCCTAAAAAAGATGTTCATTCAGGAGATTGTTTGGACGTCACCCGCATCCATCCTACTCTTTATCCTCTCGCAAGAAGATTTGCTTATTATCTCGTCGAAGGGAAAATGGGTTTGCACGATGAAGACAACACAAGTAACTCTAATGATATTTTTTCAGTCATTTTCCCCAAGTTGCTGAAGGATCCCATCAAATATTTCAAAAAGAATGATCCTCAGTTATTTATCAACAAAGATTTCAACAACAAATTCACTTTGGAAGACATCCGTAACGAGTTTTCTCATCCCTTCCTCCTTTCCCGCCAGCTCTTTGTTCGTTTCCGCAACCCCACCGATTCCGAGCTCTTCACTTGGCTCACTGGTGAAAATGATATCACTCTTCACAGAGGTCAATCTGTTGATGCCAAAATCTGTTCCATTGGAAAAAATAAACAGGTAAAAAAAAAACTTTAATCTTTTTATTTTTGATTTATTTTTTTACATTTTCTTCATCATTTTTCTTCATTTTTTTTTTTTTTTCTAATATAAATTTATTTTTTGTATTTAAAAATAGGTAATGTGTTGGTTGCCAAATGGAATGCAAGGAGTAATTCCATTTATGTACATATCTGATCAAAGACCAGAATCACAAAGAGAAGTGGAGAAGATGATAAAGATAGGGATGAATGTGAAAGCGAGGGTTTTGGATGTCAAAAAATCAGATTTGAGAGTCAACTTGACCACACGTGCTAAAGATTTGAAGAAAGACATTTGGGAAAGAGAATACATTAAAGAACACAAATTTGATCCCAATCTCATCCACGACAATTCTGCTAATAATGCACTTGATCTTCCTCCTCCCCCTCCCATTCCTCGTAGTTCTTCCATCCAACCAAACTCTACTCTTGGAGCTCTGTTGAAAGGAAGTGATTTTAACAGCGATCTTCTCAACAATAATAACAATAATGACGATTTTTCGAGACCTCATGTTGTTTCTTCTTCTAAAAAACCCCTTCAAAACAGAATAGTGGATCATCCTCTTTTTAAAAACATTGATTATCAAAAAACGATCGAAGAGTTGGAAGGGAAGCCGATTGGTACTGTTGTCATTCGTCCTTCCAGTAAAGGAAACGATCATTTGACCATTTCTTGGAGATTCACTGAAAAGATGATCGTACACGTTGATGTGAAAGAAGAAAAGAAATCAGAACTCACCCCTCTTTCCATTGGTAAACAACTCATAATCGCTTCAAACT
Organism: Cochliopodium minus; assembly: GCA_024220525.1. Lineage (NCBI taxonomy): Eukaryota > Discosea > Himatismenida > Cochliopodiidae > Cochliopodium > Cochliopodium minus. The sequence continues at coordinate 47,636 of JAMYWO010000233.1, forward strand.
CTTATGAAGATTTGGATGAAATCTTGGCTAATTACTTAGATCCTATCGTTCTTTATTGTCAAGAAGTTTTTAATCACAGAAAGTTCAATCCTTCTCCTTCCAACATGATTGAAGATTTTCTTTTGAAAGAGAAAGAGAAAACTCCTTCTTCCATCCCTTACTGTATTGTCATCAACGAAAAACATCCTGGTTATTTTGATGTTTGTTATCTCCCTAACAAAAGAGTTCATCATGAATCTTTTTCTGTTCATCCTGAGGGTTATAAATTCAGAAAGAAAAACTTTACAAATCCTTCCAAACTTTTGGATTATTTTAAGCATCATTACAAAGAAACTTCTCAACAATCCCTTTTGAAACATTCTACTCCCACTTCTGCTCTTCAAAATAAAAGGCAATATCCTTCTTCTAATCCTTCAAATTCAAGACCAAGAGGAAATTATCCAAGAAATGAAGAATGGAATTAAAAATAAAATTTTTTAAATTATTAAAATAAAAAAAAAAACTTTTCTTTGTTAAAAATTATTTTTTTAATATTTTAAATTATTAATTTTTATAAATCATTATAAATTTCATAATGAAGTTCTCCATTAAAATCTGTTTTTCTTTTTAAACTAATTATACTTGAATCAATGATAGGAAAGCTTTTCAAAAAGGAGAAGTAATCTTTTGTTTGAGGATGGTTCAATAATCTTTTCAAGTTTTCAGTTTGGTCAAGATTGTAAGTGTTAAAATAAAGATATTCTTGAACAATCAAAGGATTCAAATCCATTTCAATAAATTCTAATTCAACTAGTCTTTCAATAAATTCAAGATCAGGTTCTCCACCTGCATTTTCATTGATATATACATGTTGTGAAAAAGAATTTAAAAGGTTTTTCAGTTGTTCAACTCCAAAAACATTCTTTATGGTAATGAAAGGTCTATTCAATCTTTTGTTCTCGATTGGTTTGTTCAAAACTCTTTCTTTTTCGTGTCGAGGGGAATTAGAAACATCTTCATTAACATTCTTTTTTTCAGAAAAATGAATTTCTTGGGGTACAAGAGTTTGAAGGTAAGGAGAAAAAGAATAGGTAGGATTATCTTCTGAAAAAGGAGAATTATCATCTGAAAAAGAATTTGAAAAAAAGATCCACTCGTGAATGTTAAATTTTTCAATTCCATAAGTGATGGCGAGATCCAAAAACTTTACTGCTGCAAAGATGATTTGAACTTCTTTTTTGGGATTCACAAAAATTTTGATGAGTTCTGTCAAAACTAAAGGCCACAAGGAATCCAACTTTTGAGAAGAAAAACGAACAACAATGACAGAAAGAAGAAGGAAAACACTTTTGTAAACAACTGGTGATTTTGAAACTTTTAGAAACTCTACTATCTTTTCTATGATTGTTGTAAGTTTTGTTTCATACTGATTTGTTTTACCAGAGAAGATGATAAAGGCCAATCTCTTCAAGTTTTTAGCACGATTCAAGTTTTCTTGATCCTTTGAAGTAAACATTTGTGTGGGAAGACTTTTTTTGAGTTGTTTCATGTGCTCCACAAAAACAGTAGGAGAAGAAAGAAGGAGGATGTTGATTGATTTTTTCCAAACAGAAATAGATTTGGGCTCCATACTGTTAAAGAAATCATTATCATTGAAAAAGATTTCAGTCAAATACTTTTTCCAAATTTTCTGGGTGTAATTAAAACAAGAAATGTTCGAAAGAACAACAGAAGAAATGAAAGAATGTTCTTCTTGTCCACCAACATATTGTTCAATGATGTAATGCAAAGAAGAGGAGGGTTTTCTTTTGATGTAAGCGGGGAAGATGTAGTAGAAAAAGTTGGAAATAATGTTTGCTCCCTTTTCCTTTTCTTTTTCTTCATCGTAAATGGTATCAAAGAGAGAAGGGACAATGTTGCTTAATGCTTTTAATCCACTCGTTACAGTCATTGTTTCTATGAGCATTCCTTCTTCTTTTTTACTCATTTTCCTTTCTTTTTTTTCTGGAAGAGGTTTGGTGTCTTTGTTGCTGTTGTTTGTTGTGATTTCTTTAATTTTACTTTCTATATCAAACTTTTCTTTATTATTTGTGTTATTTATGTTGTTTGTGTTTTTGTGAGAAGAAAGTACAGGAGCAGAGGAAGAGGGAATATGGAGATGTTTGTTTTGAGTGTTGTTTGTTGGAAGAGTAGTGGAAGTAGAAGAGATAGTAGAAGAAGTAGAAGAAGTAGAAGAAGTAGAAGAGATAGTAGAAGAAGTTGAAGAGATGGTGGAAGAATAGTATTTTTTTTCTTTTTTTTGGTTTTTATTTTCGGGTTTTTCATTTTTTTCGATAAAAACGTTGAGAACCATAGAGGTGGTCATCATTTTCATTTCTTCTTCAGTCATTTTCACTTCCTCTTCTTCTTCTTCTTCTTCACTTTCCTTGTTTTCGTCAGTATTTATGTTTTCTATGTTCTCTGTTATGATTGTATCTTCAGTTGTGTTCTCTGTTGTATTCTCTGTTATAATTCCAGTGTTCTCTGTTATATTTTCTATTAGATTTGTATTTTCTGTTGTATTTTCTGTTAGATTTGTATTTTCTGTTGTAAAGTTTTCTGTTAGATTTGTATTTTCTGAAATATTTTCGTCTGTGTTGGGGGAGGGGGGGTTGAGTTTACCAGAGTCAGAGTTACTTTGAGAAAGGAGAGAGTTGTTAGGAGGAGAAGAGGGAAGAGGGACATCAATATCAGTGAGAGATTCATTGTTTTCGTTGTAAATGAATTGGTTTAGTTGTGATTCTTTCCAGTTTTCATTATTTTCTGTGAAATAAATGTTTTCTTGTGTTTTGTTTTGTTTTTCTTTTTTTTGTTTCTCTTCCTCTTTTAATTTAATCTCCAAGAAAGGAGAAATGGGAGATCCTGATTCAAATGTTTCAGAAAAATTATCTTCTTTGTTCAGAACACTTTGATCTTCTTTATTAACATTACTACTATTGTCATTATTATCTCCTTTATTAACATTATTACTGTTGTCATTATTATTACCATTATTAATATTATTATTATCACTATTGTTGATATTATTGTGAGAGTGGAGAGGGGAGAGAAAAGAAGAAAGTTGTTGAGAAGAAGAAGAAACAAGAAAAGAAGGAGAAGAACGGATATGAGAAATGATGTTTTTTTTAAAAGAAGAGGCTTCTTCCAAATCAAAGAAAGAAGCAGTGCAGATGTGGGTGAGAGAATCCACTATTTTTGTTACCACACTTCTCAGTTCTCCTTTTTGAGGAGGAGTGAGTTTGGAAAAAGGAGCTTTGTTGACAAAACAATCCACAATGGTGATGAGAAAGACTTGAGAATAAGGATTTTTGGTATGTGTTGAAAAAGTTTTCAAAATTTCGTTCAATAAAGGCCAAGTATTGTAAAGAAAACCTTTCTCTTGCGTTCCATCTGTTGATTCATTAATGTAATTGGAGAGGAATTCGAGTAAGAAAAGTTCTTTGGGGAATTGAGGAGACAGGTCTTTTTGTTTTTGGGTGGAAGGATTGGAATTGAAAGAAAAAGAATTTGTAATTTCATTTAATGCATGAAATACAGAGAGATGATTGATATTGAGATTGTTCAATATTTCTATCCATTTGCTTTCAATCTTTTCACAATATTTTTTGTATTTGGGAGATCCAATTTCATATTTAACAGAATCTTTTTGAAGAGAGTATTTTTGGAAAGAAAGATTAGGTTTCCAATAAAGAAGAAGAGAATTGAAAAAATGAAAAGGAAAAGAAGAAGAAAGGGGATCAAGGATTTGCAAGATTTGATCTTGAATCGCATACTTGTTGTGTACTTCATCTGAATTTGAAAAAACATTACTTATAACAGGAAGAGAAGAAGCAAAGTTTATTTGAGAGATGGAAGAAAGGTTTGTTTTTTTAGAAAGAGGTTGTTTTGATCTTATACTCTTCTGTGCTAAAAGAGAAATAGATTGTTTTCTTTGCAAAACGAGATTGCTTGTATTGTTATTTGTTTTGTTCTTATTTGGATCTCCCCACAATTTGAGCATCGCTTTGAGGATATAAGGAAAACTGTTTATGAGAGCATTTTTAGTTTTGGTGGAATAATCTATTTGAGAAGAAGATTCGTTGGATTGAGAATTAAAAGTAAACAAATTTCCTAATAACCAGGGTTTTTTTTCTTCAACATTGCTTGTTTCTTTTTTGGTGGAAATCAAAATACAGGTGTTTATGATCAAAAAGAGAGCTTTTAAAAGAACTACGATGTCTTTTGCAGAGATGCTGTCATAAATGTTTTCGTAGGAAAGAATGATATCAGAAAGACATTTGATGATTGGCTCCACTATGTTGAACATTTCGTAGTAAAGAAGAGGAAGAGAAGAAGTGATGAAATCCAACCAGTAAAAACGAATGTTTTGAGAAGGATATTGCAATAAACCAACAATGAGAGTTTGTAAAAACATTTGAGAAGAAATGATGGAAGTTCTGTTGTTTGTTTTTGTTTTTTCTTTTTTTTCTTCTTCTTTTGGTGAAAAATGATTGTAATTAGAATAAGAAGAATACAAATTGGGCATAGAAGTGTTGGTAGAAGAATTGGAGAAAGAAGAAGGATCCAGAAGAGATTGATTTTGACTATCCACAAAAATTATTGTTCTTAAAAGTTTTAAAAGTTGAACTTGAAGAACTAAATTTTGAGAAGAAACAGATTTAGCCAAGTTTTGCAAAACAATTTCTTGTGTTAATTCTCCTATCTCTGCTGCTTTTACATTATCAGTAATGTTTATAATCAAGAATTGCAAAAACTCGGTTGCTTCCGTTTGAACAACAGAATGTTCTTCATAAAATTCTCCGCTTTTTTCTTTTGTTTCTCCTTCCAAGAATCTCAAAGCACTGATCACCAACATGTCCAAATAATTACGTTTTGGAAAAGTGTGATAAAGAAAAGTCTTTTGAGGAGCATTTTCTGTTTGACTTTTCTTTTTACTCTTTCTATCATTGATGTTTGTTTTTGTGGTGGTGGTTGAGGTAGTGTTGCTGGTACTGCTGGTAGGGGTATTTTTTTCATCGTGTTGCTTTGTTTTAGAAGAAAAGTCGTTGTGAAGATCAAGATGAGGAGAATCAATGAAAGAAGAATGGATAGTATCAGAGATGGGAGGATTGATGAAAGAGAGGATGAATTTGGAAGGAGATTGTTCAACAACGTATTTCATGAAAAGACGAAAATCACAATCAATGATGGAGATTAGAATTTTGAAAAGATATCTTATTCTGCTCGTGTTGTAAGAAGTAAGAAAAGAACTGTCGGAAAAAGAAGAAAAGAGAGAAGTATCCAAAAGTTCTTCTAAAAGAGGATCAAGCAAACGATCAATTTTAGAAATAGACTCTGCCAACCAACTTCTGCCAGCCAATCTAAGAGAAGGTTGTTCACTGTTTAAAGAATCCAACATAAGAAAAACACTCTTTGAAAAAGGTTTGTATCCATGACCCAGTTCTCCTGTCAATCTCCATAGTAAAGAAAATTTGAGGTGAGATTCTTCTCTTTTGGAAAGGGAAGTGGAATTCATCATTTCTGTTAACACTTTTATTGCACTTGTTTTGTTTATGTCACTCATTTTGATGAAAAGTTCTGCTACTTGGTAATGCACTACTGCCATTTTTCCATCCAACATCTCCAGTATCTTTCTTCCTATCTTTTCCATTTCTTCTTCGTTTTTTATTACATCCCTCTTTTCTTTTTCTGTTAATCCCAATGTTTCTTTTTTTGGTTTTATTAGTGATAGAAATGTTCTGATGGAAATGACAGACACAATGTTGTTTGTTGACTAAATGAATTTATTTTCAAACAATTAATTAAAAGAAATAAAATCATTTTTTTAAATTTAAAAAAGAGTTTTACAGTGCAAGATTGAAGTAAAACAGAAAACCACTGAGGAAGAGGTGTAGGTTCTTCTAATAAATCTTCTTTTTCACTTATTTCTTCATTTTCTTTTATGTCGATGGAATTAGAACGAGTGTGACTGTGAATGTGAGAAGAATGTTTTACCTCTTCTCTAAAAGTGTTGGGAGTGCGAAGAAGGTTGGGGGAAGAGGGATTAGAAAAAGATTCAGAAAGAGAAAGGGAGGAGTTGGAATAAGAATTTGAACGATGATGTGTGTTTCCCTGTTGAAGAGTGCTTGCAAGAGAAGAGTTGATGGGTATTTCAAAAAAAGAATGAACTGTTAAAAGCATATTTGAAACAACATCAAATGAATCAAACAAATTTGAAATGTTTTCAATCTTTTTGTTGTTATTATATGTCAAATTAGAAGATGTGTTGATGTTATTTGAAGAGGGATTCTCTATTTTTCTATTGTTATTATTTGTATTCATTGTTGAAGTGGTAAAAGAGGTAGATGAGATAAAAGAGGTAAAAGAGGTAGATGAAGTGGAGGTGGATGAAGTAGAGGTGGATGAAGTAGAAGGAGGAGTATTGATATTATCATTGTTAGTTTCTGTGGTATTTAGAGAGGAAGGAGGAGAAGAGGAGAGAGAGGAAGAATAGAGGAGGGAGGGAAGGAGATGAGAGAGGGAAATAGATTTGTAGAGAGTATCTACTTTTTCAATCATTTGAATGAGAGGAACAGAAAGGAGAAGGGAGGGAGAAATAAAAGAAACGTTGGGATGCATTTGTTTTATCGCCAAAATCAATGCTCCTTCATGTATTTTACCCAACAGTTTCAGTGTGAACTTTAAAGTTTCGAGGATCATTTTGAAATCTTTTTCTTTCACTCCCTCCATCTTTTCTACCAGCATGCTTATCAACTCTGGCAAGTACTTTGTTTGAATTTGTGATGTATTTATTGGAATAAGATCTAATGAAGCATCAAACAATCCCAAAAACTATTTCATTTAAAAAAATTATTTTAAAAAGAAAAAAAAATTAAAATTTAAATATTAATTTAAATAATTAAAAAATTAAAATAATTAAAAAATTAAAATAATTTAAAAAATGAAACAATAAAGATAAAAAAAATGAATAATGAAATTAAAAAATTAAAATAGAAATATAAATTTTTGAAATTTTAAAAAAAAGGATACATCAAGTTGGAGATTATTTTCAAGTTTAGATTTGAAAAAGTTCCAGATGAAACCTTCTTCTAATTGATCCAAAAGTTCAGTAAAACTGTTGATGACAGCCCTAGAAAAAGAATGACCATCCCTGTATATAAAAAACCTTTCCATCGCAAATTGAAAAACTTCCTCCACAATCTGTTCTCCTATTTCTTCATTTTCCAACACTCTCAATAACACTGAAAATGGAAATGCCGCACTTTTTTCGTCATTTGGTATCTCACCAAACATTTCCTGAAAAAAAAAAATATTAAAAAAATAAAAATAAAAAATAAAAAAATTCAAAAAAAAATAATTTACTTGGAAAGATTGTATGCAAAAAGGTTTAGAATATTTTTTAAAGTAAGAAATTCTTTTTTCGGAATCTTCGTCAAAAGAATAACCAAGTAACCATAAATAAAGTCTCCTATTAAGTGGCGTTTCTCTTCTTATCACTATTCCCAACCCATTCTTCACCAGCTCTAATTTGTGTTCCTCTTTAAACACTTCCAAATGTATCGGTACTCTTTTTATAAAATAATAAAATAATAAAATAATAAAATAATATAATAATAAATTAATAAAATCATAAAATAATAATTTACAAATTAAATTAAGAAATTAAAAAATAAATAAAGATAAATTATAAAAAATAAACTAATAAATTAAATTAAGAAAAGTTAGTAACTTTGAAGTTAAAAATTCAAGGGCACCAATTTGTGTAAAAGAAGAAGAGGAAGAAGAGTCTTGAAGAGAACGAGAAAGAGCTTGAATGACAATCAAACGTTCAGAGGGGGGAGGTAAAACTCTTTTCGCTTCTTCCTCTACCGTACTCTTTTTGTCTCCCTGTGTGTTCAAATAATTCAGTGCACAAACTCTCAATTCTTGACTCACTTTTAAAAAAAAAAATAAATAGAAAATTAAATTAATTGAACACAATGAACAATAAAAAAAAATTTGAACAATAATAAAAATGAATTTATAATAAATTAATTTACAAACAAGAAAAAAAATTTAAAAAAGAAAAAAATTAATTTACAAACAACAATAGAAATAAACATTTATAATTAAAAAAATAAATTTACAAACAATAATAGAAATAAACATTTATAATTAAAAAAATAAATTTTTGTAAACTATAGTTTCATCAAAAAATTAATGAAATTAATAAAATATTTAAATCAATTTTAAAAAATGATTCATTTATAAAATTAATTCCCAATTTTTTAATATTTATAAACAATTTAATTTTTAAAGTATTCGAACAAGATTTTAAAATAAAATGATACATTAAAAATAACGTTCAAATAAAAAATAAAAGTGATAAAATAAAATAAATGTTAAATTAAAAAATAAAATAAATGTTAAATTAAAAAATAAAATATTCAGAAAATTTTGATTTTATTTTTAAAAAAAATAGAAAAAAGTTACCTAAAAGAGATTTCCACATGCAATAAATGAAAATGGAGGGGGAGGAATTTTGAGAGATAGAATTTAAAAGATTCATTACTCTTTCATAAAACTCGTTTTTTTCTTCAATACCAGGAAGCAATGCCAATATCAACCCACTCAAACATGGTATCAAGTGTTTTTTTAATGGTAAATAATATTTTTCAAATAAATCTAATACTTTTGGCTTTTTTTAAATAAAAAATAAAATAAAAAATAAAATAAAATAAAAAAATTAAATAAAAGAATTAAAAAATAAAAGAATAAGAAATAAGAGAATTAAAATTTGTTCAAAAAAATGAAAAAAAAAATGAAAAATTAAAAGAGTTTTTATTTTTAAAAGAAGAAAATATTTTTTTTCAAAAAGAAATTTCCAAAATTTTTTATTTAAAATTTAAAAATTTTACTTTTATTGTCATTGAAGCAAAATTAAAAACAGGAAAGAGACCCATACTAAAAAGAGGAAGGTCTTTGGCCAATCTGTCTTGTCCTATTTTCTCGAATATTGTTTCAAAAAGCTCCAATGCTTTCAAGTGAAGCCCGTCTGGAAGTGCGGGGTTTAGGCATTGTGCTAATCTCTTTGATACGATTAACTTTGAAGGGATCAATGGAAATTTCGAATATTTTTCAAAAATCTATTTTCAAATCACAAATAAAAAAAATTTTCAGTTAAAAAATAATTGTGGAAAATAGAAAATGAAAGGTTTAATTTATTTAGTTATTCTTACAGAATGTAATTTTCTTAATATATTTATTAAATCTGGCCATTCTTTTGCTTTATCAAAATTTTGAAGTATTGATGAAATTGTATCATGATAATTTCTGTATGAAGATTGTTTCATATATTCAAAATCTTCATCTTGTACTTTATTATCTTTGTTATCTTTATCCATAGCAAAGACAATAAATGTTTTATTGATTTCTATTTTTTTTATTTTATTTTTTGATTTTTTTATATTTTTAGTTGAATGAGAAGAAAAAGGAAAATCTTTTTATTTGAATCAATTTGATCTTATTTGGTCTAAATTTTCACAGATAAGGAGATTTCTTCAAAAGAAAATAGCAGAACCAAAAACAAACAAAAAAAAATTTGAATCATGTCACAAGATTTGGAGAAATTTATCACAAAAGAAGGAAGATTAAAATGTTGGAAAGCAAGGTGATAAAATGAGAGATTTAATTGCAAAACCATTATTAATCAACTTCAAAATAAAAATTATAAGAGATATGGTACTATATTTTTAAAGATAGAATCAAAATGTAAAATTTTTCTTTTTTCAAATAAGATGAATGAATGTATCAAAAATAATAGATCGGATAAAAAAGAATGCACAAAATATATTGAAGGAATCTCCCAATTTTGTCCAAGTTCTTGGGTAGATCAATATCTATTTAGGGTAAATTTTTTTTATTCTTTCAATCAAAAATAAGAAAATAATAAAATTAAAGATCACAACTGAAAATGTACACATTACTCGTTTCCATTCATAAATTTTCAAGAAAACTAAAATTCAGAAATTCAAATAAATTTGTTAATTATATAGAAATATTTTGTTATGTCAATAATATTCCATCATTTTGAGTATCCAAATTAAAAAAAAAAAAAATTGGCTTGATTGATGAGTAATAATCTGCAAAAAGTTAGTTCCAAAGAAGGAAGAGTCAAATGTTGGAAAGCAAGGTGATTAGAATTGGATATTTTTGGATATTTTAGAATATTATTTTGAAAAAAAAGAGATAGGGTTTGTTTTTTTTAATATAAAAAATTGAAAAATGATTAAAAAATGTAAAAAAGTTTTTTTACTGTTTGGATCACAACAAATTTGTTGATCAAGAAAGAGAATGCAGAAAGTATCTCGACGAATTAAGTGAGTAAGAAGTCTTTGTTTTTTAAAAAGTCTTTTAAAACAATTTTGAAAGAGTTTGTCCAAAAGCTTGGGTTAATCATTTCCTTTTGAAGGTAATTACACTAAAACATAATTTTATAATAAAATTGACTTGTTTTTTTGAAATAAAGAGGGCAAGTGAAGTCAAAAGAAAATTGGAGCAAAGAGAAGAAGATGATTAAAATTAAAAAATTAAAATTAATTATTTAATCATTTTATCATCAATAATATTGAAGTATATAAAGATGAGGATTTTAATTTCATTCAACATGAGATGAAAAAATCATTCCAAAGTTTGATCCTGTGAGAAAAATAATTTAAAAAAATAAAAAAAATTGAAATCAAATGTCTGAAAAAAAAGAGAAGAAAGATAGAAAGAGAAAAAAATCCAAAAAAGAGGAGAAAGGGACTGAAGTAGTAAAGGAAGAGAAAAAACCAAAAATTGAAGAAGTAAGAGAAGATGAGATTTTGTTAATTGCAACACCATTGGCTGATGAAAAAGAAACAAAAGATATTTTAGAGTTAACTACTTTGGCAACAAAAGCAAAATCAATTAGAAGAGGAGTAAAAGAAGTAAATAAATATTTGAGAAAAGGAGAAAAAGGGTAGAAAATATTAAAAAAAAAATTTTTTTTTTTTTTTTTTTTTAAAAATTCCTATAATTTTATTAATTTTTTGATCCAGAATCGCAATTATTGCTGGAAATGTAAGTCCGGAAGATGTTATTTCTCATTTGCCAGTATTGTGTGAAGAATTGAATGTACCATATATTTATATTCCCTCCAAAGAAAATCTTGGATTGGCTGCACAAACAAAAAGACCAACATCTGTTGTATTGATAAAACAAAATGAAACAATTGATAAACTCTATAAAAAATGTTCAAAATTCATCAAATAAAAAGAGAACAAATTGAGAAAAAATCAATTAAAACTATTTAAAAATACAAAATTTTTCTTTAATTACATATTTATAAACACTTTTCAATGCCTTGTATCCTTTTTGATTCTTATATAAATACACTTTATAAAAAAAAAAGAGAATAAGAAAATTATGGAGAAAGAAGATCCAAAATTTCATTCATTTTAAATTGCCCTCCACTTATAAAGTTTAAATAGCAAATAGATTTGAAATTATTTGGAAGGTTTTGACAAATCTCTGAGATATACTTTTCATCTGTGGATTGCTTCAAAAAGTTTTTGAGGAGATGAGAGAATGGGTAAACTCCTTTGCAAAGGAGAAAAAGAATAATAGATAGACAGAAAGAATCTTTTTGATATGGGAATATTTCTTCATTTAAAAGAGATAAAGGATGAAGATAACCTTTGGAGCCTTTTACTTTTGTATATTTTTTTGGTTTAAATGGATCTTTCTCAATATGAAAGAAATCATTAAGAACCACTCTTATTGATTGATCATTTGATGAAAAATCAACCAAAACGTTTTCTAATTTGACATCTCCATGTATGAGGTTGGATGTGTGAAGAATTTCCAAAGAATGGGCCAATTGAGAAATAATAGATTGGATATTTTTAGATGTAAAGTATTCTGTATGATTTTTATAGAAATTAAACAGATCAAAGCTGAAATAAGGCATTGATATTTTTATTTCAGTATCTTTTTCTTGAATGTCCAAAATTGGTACGAGATATTCACTTATTGGTAGATTTTTCATTTGTTTTAACTTTTTTTTGATTCTCACTATTTCCCTTTCATTCAGATTGCTTGTATTTACTGTTTTTATTGCTATTTCCTTTGTTTTTATTATTTCATCATTTGAAGATTTTGTCTTCTTTATTTTATTTTCACTTGATTTTCTCTCTTGTTGTTTTATGATGTATCCTTGATCTATTTTCCTCTTATTTTTATTGATTATCATTAAATTCTCTTTTTTTTTTTATTTTTTTTTTTGTTTTGCTTTTAATTTATTTTTAATTTACAATTTTATGAATAGTTCTTTATTTTTAATTTTTCCAACAATTGGAATTATCAATATTTAGTTTGAAAAGAGTTTTGTGGATCTCTTTTTATAAATCAAACAACTGACAAAAATTTATTTTTGATTATTTGGAATATTCCATTTATTTTAATTCTCTTGAATTCTCAAACCAAAAAGAAGAGTTGGTAAGCTATTTGGATTATGGGAATATTTGAAAATTCCAAATAAAATGATTTGAAATTTTCAATTTGTAAAATTTTATTCACTGAAATAAAAAATATAAAAAATTTAATTGTATTATCTAACAAAATAAATAATATTCAACAAATGAGAAATAAATTCTTTCAAGAATCATAAATAATGTTAGAATTACTCAGATTGTTAAAATGATTCTCGTTATTAATGTTAAAGTGCAAAATTTCTTCTTCACTAAACCATAGTTTTATTTCCTCTTCTGCATGTTGTGCATTATCAGCTCCTTATAATACAAAATAATTCAAAAATTAAATAATGTTTATTTGAATAAATTCTTGATAAAAATTATTTTTGAATTTTATTTTATAAAAATAAATAAAAATAAATTTATTTAATTTAAATTATGAAAATTTTATTTGGTAAAAATATGTTATTAATAAAATTAAATGAATTTTTTTTTTTTTTTTACCATGAATGACATTTCCTCTAAATCTGTGTTTTGATTGATAGAATAAATATTTGGAAACATTATGATTGAAATCAAAACGGATGGTTCCAGGTCCCAACTCATCTTCTTTTAATTGACTTGATCCATTATATTTTCTTGCTATTTCCACCACATCCACCCCTTCCCACACCATAACCACTTTTTTAATGAAAATTATTTTATTTCATTTTCCCATTTTTTCAAACAGAAATTTGAGGTTTTTAATTTAATTTTGTAAATTTTTAATTATTTTTTTATTTTTATTTATTAAATTTATTAAATTTATTAAAATTGTTTGATTTGAATTATTTAATAAGAAAACCTATAAAGAATGATGGATATCCAAAACTAAAATTTATATGTTGGTGAAAAAAGATAATAATATAATGATAATGGGTCAATATTTGAATGAGAGGAATTGATAATCAAAGTGGATTGATTTTTATACAAAAAAAAAAAAAAAGGAAAACCGATAGGGCTTGATGTGAAGTATTTAATTAATGCAGGGAAGAATTCTTTGGTTTTTTGTTCTTTGTAATGTTTGGATGTTTGTTCTTCAGTTGCTAAAATCATTTTCATTGCAACTATTAATTTTTAAATAATCAGATATAAGCAAAGTTAAAATTAAAAAGTGTTGATTTACCCAAATTAAATCCCTTTTCTTCAAATTTTGAGATTATAAAACCAACTAATTTGCGCCTTACACCATCCGGTCTTTAAAAATGCAAGAATTTAGAATTTAAAATTTGAGAATTGTGAAAATATTTTTGGAAAGCTTGAAGCTTTTGAATCGTTGATTGATTACTAAATGAAAAATTATAAATAAATTTTTTTCCAAAACAAAATCAAAGATAAATTGATTTTAAAATAGAACCTTTATTATTACTAATGTTCTTTGATAATTTGATTTTTTTGAGATCATAAGGTTTCAGAAAATGATCTCCTATTTTTTTTTTTAAATTTTTATTTGATAAAAAAACGGAAAAGATTAAACATCATTTTTTGTTTTCAATATAAAAATTTCATCATCTTTTTGATTTTTTAATTGATTAAATTTATAAAAAGGTTTTAATTTTTGAGAGTTAATTTAAGTATAAAGGAAGGGAGAACTGTTTTCCTTTTACCAACTCTTCTAATCCTTCTCCAAAATAAGAAATAGAAGGAGATATTTCACATTCAAAACCTTCAATCTCTTTTCTTTCCTCTTTTTCGTTCACTTTGTATATTTCTTCATTATCATTTAAAAATTTCCCTCCTTTTTAAAAGAACAAAATGATTTAATTAAAAAAATAGAATAATTTAAATTAACAAAAATAATAAAAAAAAAATAAAATGAAAAAAAAATAAAAAAAAAAATAAAATAAATGAAAAAACATAAATATTTTTGAAAAAGGAAAAAGACCTGCGCGAAGAATCCATTGTTTATGGAGAAGAGAGAGGCCAAGTTTACAAGAAAAAGGAGAATCAATGAGGGAAGGAGGAGAATTTTTGAGGGGAAGAAATTCTTCATTTCTTTCAATTTGTAAACAAATCATTTTTTTGGAAAAAGCAAAAATATCAAAAATAAACATTTCATATTTTATTCCGTTTGCTTCCTTACTCTTTTCTATCTCCCCTCTTTCGTTCACGAATGGTATCACTTTTTGTGCTTTATGTTTTCTTTTTATTAAAAATTAAAATTAAAATAAAAATAAAATAAAATACTAACAAATAAATAGTAAAAATAAAAATAAAATAAATCTTTTTTTTTTTGAATGAAGATCGATTTCGAAAAAATAAAATAAATCAAAAATAATCAAAATCAAAAATAAAAATTAAATGAAAATATAAATATTAAATTATAATAAAATAATAAAATATAAATAAAAATAAATAAATTGAAATAAATTTTAAATAAATTTAAATATAATAAATGATAGAAAAGAAAAGGAAATTTAGTTACGGAAGTTTTTCTGCTAAAGGAATGACCCTTTCTAAGAATTCATACGACATCATTTGAATGCAAAGATTACTATCAGTTTTCATTTTTACAATAATTTAAATTAAAAATTTAAAATTAAAAGAAAAAAAAAGACCTGGTATTGAACAATAATTCTCCTTTTTCATTTTTAGATTCTGCCATTTCTTTGTTCAATTCCCTTTTAATTCAAATGAAAATAAATAATTATTTCTATAAATTATAAAAATAAAATTTATAAAATAACCAAAAAAATATGCAAAAAAAATTTAATTGAAGAAAAAAAAATACAGAAAATTAAAAAATTAATTTTAAAAATAAATATAAATTAAAATAATCAATTTATCAAACTAAATAAAACTTTAAATTTATGAATAAATTGTAATGAAGTAATTTATGAGTAATGAAGTAATTTATAATTAAATTGTAATGAAGTAATTTATGAGTAATGAAGTAATTTATGAGTAATAAAGTAATTTATGAGTAATGAAGTAATTTATGAGTAATAAAGTAATTTATGAGTAATAAAGTAATTTATGAGTAATGAAGTAATTGATGAATAAATTGTAATAATTTTATAATTTTAAAAAAAAAAGAAAGAAAACGAGTATTCAACAACAGAGGGGAGGTCATTTTTGTAAGCAAGAACACCAACGCGTTCAAGAGGATATAATTTTGGTGTCGTTTTAAGAATCAAATCTACTCCTATTTCAATTTAAATGATATTCATAAAAAAGAATTCAAAAAAAAATAAAAAAATATAAAATATTAATAATATTAAATAAAATATTACAATTATTAAAATATTAAAATATTAGCATTAATATTAATAATATTAAATAAAATATTACAACAAAAAAAAAATATAATATCAAAAATAATGAGAAAAAGAATAAAATTATAAAAAGAATAATAAGAATAAGAAGTATGAGAATTATAAGAATAAACAGAATAAGAAAAAGAATAAGAAAAAGAATAATAAGAATAAGTATGAGAATAAATAAAAGAATAAGTATGAGAATAAATATAAGAATAAAAGAAAAAGAATATAAGAAAAAGAATAAGAAGAAAAAGAACCATGGAGAGAATTTTGATGAGAAAAAAGGCCAAAGTAAAGAGGATCTCCCATTTTAACAGCAACATTATCCACTCCTATTATCTTTACTATCTCTATCCCCTCCCTCTTCATCTCTTCCATCACTCCTCCCTCTTTCATTCCCACATACACTCCTTTATTAACATATTAAAAAAATATAAAATATCAAGTAAAATCAAATAAAATATCAAATAAAATTTTATAAATAAAAAATAAAATAAAAAATAAATAAAAAATTAAATAAAACCTAATAAATAAAATAAAATAAAATATTAAATTAAAAATAAAATAAAAAATAAAACATTTAGCCATCAATTTACTAAACCTTCATTCAGATAAGTATGTAAAATAAATATGAGTTTTATTTGATTTTGGATAAATAAATTTGTTTATTTAGATAATTTATTTATTTTTAATAATATAATTAATTTAATAATTTATTTATTTTTAATAATATAGTTAATTAAATAATTTATTTATTTTTAATAATATAATTAATTATTTTTTATTTTTTTATCTTTTATCTATTCAATATTTTTTTTAATTTATTATATTACCTCCATTTCCATTAGGACTTTTGACGATACGATGTTTTTGGTTTAGGAGTAATTTACCATGGAGGGAAAGGGCGGGAATGGAAGATTGTTTGAAAAACTTTACTTTTTCTTTTTTTAATCCAAAATATTCATTTTCTTCAAAATATTCCCTCGTTTTCTCCTCTGTTGCTTCACTCGTCATTATGTACCTTATTTTGTATATTAATTATTATATTATATTATATTATATTAATTACATCATATTTAATTATATTACATTATATTTAATTATATTTAATTATTATTTAATTATATTTAATTATATTATTTTCTATTTAATTAATATTTAATAATATCAATTAATATTAAATAATAATGTGATTAATATAAATATTTAAGAAGGTGATCACATTAAGATTAAATAGATTTTATTAAATTAATTCAAATAATTTATGAAAATAATCAATTTTTTTTTTTTTAAAAAAAAAAACCAATGTATTTGAAAAGAAGAGGGAGAAATGATTTGATTGTTGAAAAGAACTGAATTTTCTTTATTTTCATTGTCATTATTAGTATTGGGAGTATTATTAATGTGAGTATTGGGAGTGTCATTAGTATTGGGAGTGTTAAGAGAGGGAAGGAGATTGTGAAAACGAAGAAAATGGAGGAAAGAAAGATGAGATAATTTCAAAAGTTTTTCTGCTTGAATTTTAAAAAGAGTTTTCCTACTTAACAACCATATATCGTATTTCCCTTTTGGTTCCTCACTGTTCAGTCTTGTTCCTTGTCCTTTTTTTTAATTAAATAAAATAAATAAAATAAATAAAATAAATAAAATAAATAAAATAAATAAAATAAATAAAATAAATAAAATAAAT
>JAMYWO010000234.1:14890-65055 GCA_024220525.1 Cochliopodium minus
TTAATCAAATCCCTTGGTGTTCCAACTGTATTGTTGTTTCTACTTAATTTATATAGTTTAATTGGTTCTTTCTTTTCGGACATTTAAATATACTTTAAGTAAATATAAAAAAAATGGAAACATATTTTGTTAAAATAAGTGTTTTTAAAATTGCAACAAACACACAAACAGATTTAGAATTTGAAATTGAAGAAATGAATGATGGACTTGATATTGCAATAACAACCCACTTTGAGGACCTTTACGAAGATGAAATGGATGTTATATTATTATACTACAAAGTCTACAAAGGGAATCAATATCTTTATGATTATTTTGATGATAACAGTCATTTAAATAATTAAAAATAAAAATATATAAAAAAAAATGGATTTTAATATTTATACCATGTTGAAAAGGAAATTCTATTTTCCTTTATTGCTTTGCAGACAGGCTTTACAAAGGGAACAAAACATAAATATACCAAAACCAATTCTCCAAATCATATATGAGAAACATATAATCTACCAACGTTCCCCCCAAAGCTTTCATATCAAGATTGTAAAGATTTTCAAATATTAGCTCCTGTAGGAACAAATCACGTGTTCAACGAGTTTAATTCTAATATTATAATATTGAATTCACTCATAGAAGAAGAAGAGATTATAGTTGAATATATTAGAAGGAACACGTCATGAGTTAAGATCTTGAACATAATAATCAAAAATATACCTTTCTTGTTGATTTTTTATATTATGACCCTGTACACCAGACATCAACTAATGGACAAGAAATAGCAACAATTTTTGAAAATGAATACGAAATTGATATGTTTCTTAATCCTAAAGAAGCTATTTATCAATGGCTTGAAATGTTATTGGTAATAACTATCGCTATGAGATTGATAATTACATTCTTCAAGGAAAAACAAAAAACGATAGATACTAAAACTCTGGTTTATTCATTAACCACAAACTAACTATACCAATTGAAATACCAAAAATCTTATTAAAATTAATTTTCTTGCCAAATTAAATATCCAGTTATTGTACCTAATATTGTACTCATTACATTCCATGAAGCATTTGCTACACCTATACCGCCATTTTTTTGAATTGCATTTTGTAAAAACAAGTATGCAGAACCTCCTGCAATAAAAGCCAATCCTTTTGAGAATATTGGATTGTCTAACTTCATTAAATTTAAAGTTGCACTGTCCATTAGTGTTGGAGCTAAATAGTTGTTCATTTATATATATTGAGATGATAAAAAAAATAACACCCGTGTTCGGTCTCTAGATACTATTTAGTGTTACTGCTTTAAATCAGTCATTTCAAATGGGGTTAATCTTAAACGCCATAATCGATCTAAAGTATCAGTTTGAGACTATCACAGGCTTAAAAGAAAGATACATAAAAATTTATCTTTATAAATAAACATTTAACAATTTAAATATTACTTGAGGGTTTAAAAAAAAATAAAACCTGTGTTCGGTCTCAGATACTATTATTGTTACTGGTTGTTTTCCCAAGTTGATGCTGGCTAATGCTCGCATACCACAATAATTCTAAAGTATCACTTTGAGACTATCACAGGCTGAAAGATTACTAACAAAATTTAATTTATTTAAGTTGATTTGATAAAAATTAAATTATGTTTGGGGTTTATAATATAAAAAAATGGGATATTACTTTTCAAAAATATTTGGCTCACAAGATTTAACAGTTACCAAAGAAGAACCTATAATTACCAAAGAACAACCAATTGAAAATATTATTATTGAAGATAATATCAAAAAAGTTAAACCAAAAAAGAAATGGGACAAAGATCAGAGCTATAAAACTCCTCCATACTTGTACACTTTTATTGAGAAAACATTTCAAGTCAAATTGGATGATTTTGATCCATGCATGTACATAGAGAATTGGGATCCTGAAAAAGGCGATTTCAATGCACTATCTGAATGGGGTGAGATTGAAGTAAAACAAGAAAATGGTACTATAAAAAAAAATGGGCTATAGTCAAAGAAAGCAATTGGAACAAAGAAGCTGAAAATAGAAATCAGAAAGCAGATATTCTATTTGTCAATTGTTCATTTGCAATGGATAAAGACAAAAAAAATGGACCAAAATATTTTTTTAGTTAATGCATTCATCAATCAAAGAAAAACAAGAAAATCATCTTTGTATTGTTTCCATTGCCAGAATTAAAACCAAGCTTGATGACAAAGATTGATAATGTTGCCGAATGTTATGTTCATTTGCCTCCAATTCATTTTGGAAAGAAAGTCGGAGAGGAATATCATTTTTATAGAAATGGATTACCATTAGAACTCATTCTTGTCAAACTTTCTCCAGAACCGAATAATTACGACACTATATGTCCTCAATATGTCAAACAGATATGTATTACTCAGACATTTAAAGGTATCACTTTTTTACCTTCCAAAAGACACCCAGACCCAAAACAACCAAAGAAAGAAGAATATGAAAAGGCGAAACTTTATTACAGGAACCAGGACTTCGTTAATACGATTCCATCTATAAGAGGCTTACGAGGAACTAACATCAATTAATCACTTTTCTTGATTCTACCCAAACTTTCTTTCAACTCTTTTAAAACTTTATCCATTAAAAACAATTCATTATCAACAAATTTTTTCATTTCTAATTGACATCTTTTAAACAAGAATATTTGTTTAAATCTAATAGTTCGTTCAATAAAGTAATAATCTTTTGGTTTGTCTGTTTTAGTGTAAGGAACAATGTAATATGATATTATATCTTTAACAATTGGAGTTGAAATCCACTTTCATAATGTTTATGTTTAACAATTAATTTGTTTAAATGAAATTGATCTTTTTCAATAAAGTATCCCATCACTCTTTGCTTTGAATTTGGTTTATAATATTCAATTTTATTGTCTCCTTGAAGTTGACGAATAAATTCCTCTGATAATACTTCAATCATGTTTAAACAATCATACTTGAATCCTTTGAAAACAACTTTGGATTCTTTTGTTTTGTAATTCTCTTCAATTATATAGAACTTTGTTAGCATTATAAATATTATATATAAAATAATTTTAAATAAAAAAACTCAAATGGATAACAATATTCTATCACCAAGATCTAAAAAAATTTATAAAAATGGGTTTGATGGTAGCGTAAAGAATTCCATTCAAGAAAGATTAGTAAAAGGAAATGTTCATTTTGAACAAGAACATTTAGAAAGTTTGATTGAACTTTTGACCCAATTTAAAAATAATGAGCTCCCTCAAATAGAAGTTAATCTTGAACCTTTTCAAGATATATGTGTACCCGAAGTCATAGGAAATTTAGAACAAGAAAAATTTTCAGAATTAAGTTGCCATCAATACGATTTATTACTGGCTCTAGATTTCTTGTTTGCTCGCCATGGAGATCAACTCCCTGTTGAATCATTTGAAAAATACAGGGAGAGAAAAGATTATTTAATAGCGAGATCTACTATTATGAAAGAACAATATGCCCATTATTTTAAGATACGAGATAAAATTTTTAATCAAAATAATGATTTTGTTTCAAAAATAGAGCCTAAACCAAGATCAGATAGCAATCCAAGAGATGAACTTCCTTCTCCTCATAACCTCCCTGGATTATTAGATTCAAAATTTCTTTGCATGAATTGTGAAATGAAAGAGGGAATTAGATGCAGAAAGGCAATGTATTGCGGAAAGGAATGTCAGGAAACACATTGGAAGTCAACTCATAAACGCGAATGCATAAAACAATTACCAAAAGAAGAATCTAAATAATTTTGAAACAAATATTGCATAGTTGTTTTAAAACTTAATTAAAATATATTTCAAATTAAATAATTAAAAAATGGATTTTAAAAACTTAACAGAAGAAGATGTTTTTGATAAAGAATGTGGTACTGTTACTTATACCGTTCAAAAGACATTCAAAAGTGGGGTGCTCAGATATACTGTAAATGATAAATACCTCAAACAATTCTTCAGGGAAAAATATAAAATACCCAAAAATGCAGATTTAGAAATTGCCCATGATAACAAATAACCAAAACTAAAACACTTCCATCTCTGGGAAATTCTTATTTTGATTCTTCTTAATTTTACTATCAATTAAATTGTTTATTTTGGTTTCAATTGATTCCAAATATTCATACAAATCTTTCTTTTTTAAAACTATAGGACCATTTTCTTTTTCAAATTTAGCATCTACAACTTGTTCTAAAGAAAAACCATTTTCAAATGTAATCTTTTTGTTTTTGTTCTTCAACTTGTTTTTTAAGTTGTGGTTCTATTGGTTTTTCTGGTGGTGTCAAATGCAAATAATAATGTCCACTACAATAATTCTTTCCATCACTTCCAATTTTTGATGTATATACTCCGCATACTTGATTCGCTCTTTTACCTTTTGAAACTGTATGTACACAACAAGGCATTTTTTACTATACTATATATATAGAAAAAAAATTTTATGTTTTTTACACAGAAATAAAAAAATCTTAGAGTAAAAATTCTACGCTCTGATTTATTTAGGAAAAACAAATCTATCAACCAATTTGATTTCTATTTTGGATTTTGCATTTCCTAGTCAGTATCCTAATTTAGCATGAATAATATTATCATATAGATATTTGCCTCCCAGTGCACTACCAGCACCGAGGGCCAATGTTTCCAATTTTCTTGGGGTTCCATCTAATCTAAATTTAAATAAACCAAATGTCAATCCACCTGCCAATAATGGTCCACCAATTCCACTTTCATATTTTGAAAGGAATCTTATACCAGGTATCTTTTCAAACACATGATCGTGTATCAATTCAGAAATTAATACACCAGTTCCAGTCGCCAATCCTATACCAACCATTGCATTAACATTCATCCCATAAAATTTAAAACTATCACTCATTCCAATACCAAGCAATAATACAGATGCTCCTGCCGCAACCGCTCCTGCAGTCAATGATGGTAAAAACTCATCTTTAATTTTTTCCATAGTTGATCTATTATCTGCCATTTTATAAATTAACAAAACAAAATAATTATTTCAATTTATAAATCATTAAATTTCTGTTTTACATCTTTTTGTAGATCTAAAACTTCATTATAAATTTTACTCATTTTTTCCATGTGATTATTTGACGCATGAACTGAATAACATAATAAACCTGTTAATAATATAATTCTATACTCAGGTTTTATAGCATTCATTTTGTAACTATATTCAATTGAAAGTTGCTTTATACAATTATTTATATTTTCATCGCGAATTGCAACTTTTGTTAAACCATCTAATTTAAAATTTGTTTTCGGTGCTACACGTTCTTCTATCAATGGCATCCAAAATAGCCCTGAGTAATCATATCATTGGCGCCTGAAGACGAAACTATATTATTAAACTCTTTATCCAAAGAATTTAACTCTTCCATTGAATATTTATTAAAGTTTGTATGTTTATATTGAGGGTCTTGCATGTAACAAAAATTTTTGAAAAACTTTGAAAAATTTTGAATTTGTTTTTTTTTTTTTTTTTTGTCACTTTCCCTTTCACTAAACAAACAAATTCTCAAAAAATAAATAAATAAAAAAATTAATTAATTATTGGGTTTGAATCGTTTATTTATTTAAATTTTTGAAGAGTAAATTAATTTCTTTTGTTTTTCTTTTGGCTTGGCTGTACTTCTTCCTCCTCCTCCTCTTCCTCCTCATCTTCATTACAATATAATTCTTGATACATTTCTCGTATTTCTCATTTTGTAATAAATAAATAAATTGAATATTTTCAATTAAACGATTGCAAAAACCAAATTATTGGAATTCAACATAAACCTGCTTTTAATAGATATATTGCTTCACAACATTTTGATTGTGACTTTTTGAATCAAACAAATAGTAATGTTTTTGTAATCCCATTCAGTTTATCTCCTGATAGTTCTGTAAATGGACAATCTATGGGAGGAATGAAATTTACCACAAATGAAAATTTAAGAATTAAAACTTCTGCTGCTCTTGTTGGTGGAAATTATGAATTGACTGTTTATAGTGCAAACCATGAAAGTTTTTGTATTACCAATGATGGTATGTTTATGTATACAAATTAAGGTTTGGAATAATATTCTAAACAATTAATATATAAATGTTTAGAAAATATCTTACAATTAAAAGTTCTGAAAGATATGAAGGTAATCCAAGTCAATTTGCAGTTAAAATTAAAAATTCATTGACTTTTGACGAGATTGAATTAATTGAAGCAATCATACCAAACACCTATTACAACATAACTGATAAAAACAATAAAATAACTGTTAATGTTACAACTTATTCAATTACACCTGCGATAAACATTTAGAAATAAAAAGCACGTAGGTCTTGTTGATTCCAAAATACTGTAAAAAAGGTTTAGGACTTATTTTAGTAATCGTTGCTATCTCCTTCTTGTCTATCAAGAGATATCTTTTAAAAAGTCAAACAAAAAAGTTTGTAAGTGAGCAAAAAGATGACACCAGTGGCAGTTTCAATCAAAACCATTTATATTCCAACAAAACAAATTGGAATGAGTTTTCAAAGATTTAAAATTGACAATATTTTATGGTTTTTCATAAGACATGCATTGTTTTTTTTAATAAAATTTTATTCCAATTTTATCAAAAATTTTTTTTTTTTGAACAATAAAAAAGCGAAAAAAAAAAAATTAATAATTTATAAAATGGGATGAGAGATGAATTGTTCTTATATACTTTGCACCGCTCATTTGGTGTCCTCCAAACCTATCAATAATTGAAAATTGTAAAATAAAAAAAAGGTTAAATGAGAAAATGAAAAATTTTACCAGTCTTGTGTTTAAGTTCTAAAAAAAAAAATGAAAAACAAGTTTCAAAATTTAAAAAAATAAAAAATAATAATAAAAATTTAAAAATAAAAAGAATAAAATTAAAAAATAAATGAATTATTTTTTTAAATAGAAGAAACGAAAAATGAAAAATATTAGAATTTAAAATAAAATAAAATTGAAAAATTGAAAAAAATTGGACCAAGAATCTTCATGGCTCTACTCTTCTTGGAATTTTTGTCGTCAAAATCGCTGAAAATGTTGTAGTCAGGAGTGCTGACGTTCTGGACGTTGCGATCAGCCTGGACCTGCTTGATGACGACAGAGGTGAAGACGGGGTTGCCCCTGTTGAGGTCGATCTTCTTGAAAGAGGATTGGAGGTAGGGGTTGTAGAGAGATTTGGGAGGGAGCTCATCGTTTTCGTCGTCTTGTGTGTTGAGAGAAATCCTTTTGGTTTCAAAGTTGATGGGCATCTGCTCGGCGTTGGTGTTGTTGCCGTTGCTGCCTTCGTGCGTCTCGAGCTTGGAGAGGTAGTTCTCTATCATTTGTTTGTTCTCGCTCTTGGACTTCTTGGATCTCGAGAGGTTGAAGTCGTTATCGTCCACATTTGCCTTTTAAATTTGTTTTTTTTTAAAAAAGAAATTTTAGAAGGAAAAAAAAAATGTTTGTTTCTCAATTAAAAATAAGTCTAAAAAATTCAAAATCTTCATTAAACACAAAACGAATCAAAAAATTTTCAATAAACAAGAAATTTCATAAAAAAATCAAAATTAAAAAAAAAAATAATTTCAATATAAAAATAGGTAAAGAAGAATGAAAAAAAAATGGAACAAAAATAAAGAGCTTACAGTTGTATGGTAAGTTCTCTCATCAGGAAATTGAGGCAAAAAGTCAGGAACATAGCTGGGTCTTTCCAACAGCCTCTTGTTATTCTCATTGATGTTTTTTTTCTTCTTTTTGATGGGGTATGGCGCATACTGTTTGGTGAAAGGTATCTCCTCTGTCCTGGTGACGTACTCTTCTATTTCCGCTCTTTTGGTTCCCATCTCGTCAAGAGAAAACTCGACGTCGTAGAAACTGCAGTCTGTTCTGTGGGACTCTTCTGCCAACCTTTGGCTTCTGTATCCCACTTCTTCTATATCTATTAAAAAATTTCGCGATTTGTTAAACAAAAAAAATTATTTTTTTTGTCGGAGTTAATTTAAATTTTACTTTCAATTATTGATTTAATGAATTAATTATAATTGAATTAAAAATCTAGGATGTTATCATATAAATAATTTATTTAAAAAAAATGAAAATTAATTTTCAAAGATTGGATTGACATATAAAAGATTTCTTTTGTTATGTAAAGATCCTTGCAATGATATGTTGTATATCTTCCTATTTATTTGAGGAGAAATTATATTGTCCGAATCATATGATATTTTGGGTTATGATGAAACATGTTTTCGGCATTATTTTGAATAATATGAAAATCAGAAATGATTTTATCTTTTTGGGGCAATAATTTCAAATCAATTTTTTTTATAAATATTCCGTTATGTACGATAAATTCTAATTGAGTGATCACTTTGTGAAAAATTATATAATTTGAAACTTTATATTTTTGATGGGATAAATTTCAATTGAATTGTGTTTGTATCTCAAATATTCAAAATTATCTTACATTTTTGGAGAATCTCAGTCAATGATGAAAAAGCACTTTCTTCGACTTCCAAATGACCCAATTCTTTACATATTTGTGCCACAGATGATCTTAGAAGTGATCTAGAATATTCTTCCATCAAAATGAATTTATACACAGTATAAAAATAATTTATATCCCTTCCTTTTTTTTATTTATATAAATTATATAAGCATGACAAATTAAAAATTTTATTAATTATTCCTTTGCAAAAAAAGAAGTTTTTGATTCTCAAATAGACATGTCCAAAAATTACAACTTTGTTAGCGGATTTAAAGTTTTTACTAACAAATTTTAAACTGTTGTAATATTTTTGGACATCCCCAATTCTCAAATAAAATGATATCTTGACATAATAAAATTAATAATTTTAATGAAAATAATTTCTTAACATCAGAAAGTTTCATCAGAAATTTTGTGAAGCCACTCCCAAAAAGAAGCGACTTCTTTTTCGTTAGGACAAGTCCCACTCAAAACAAAATGTTTCCTCTCAATCTGCCTGTCTCTAAACCACTCACCGTTATACTCTTTCTTAAGTTCCTTGCTAACACTCAACCAATTAATGACGTCCGTACCTTGTTCGACCGTGCGAAATTTTCCTTCAAGTTTCTCGTAGAAATCGGGCATGCTCTCCTTGACTCCCGGGGTCTCAGACCATCCAGGATGGCAACAAAGGAATCTAATGTTCGTGTTTTCATATTTTTTAGCAAAGATTTCGTTCATAACAATTTGTTGTCTCTTAGTCTAACAAGTTTTTATAAAAATAATAAAAATTATAAATTGTTGAGCAAAAAAAATCATAACAAAAAAAATTCTCTTTCTATGAAATAAAATTTAAAAGTACAAAAAAATTTTCAAAATTGAAATATTAAATGAAAATTTATTTTACTCTCGCATAAGCAGTGATCCCATCGAATTCTTCTCCCTTCATTAAGTCCTTTTCATACTCTTCACCGATCAAAAGTTTTTCGGTCATTCCTCCCCCACTAGATACAAAAATGATTCTGGGGTCTTCACTCTTTTCCAGTACAGGTAACAGTAACTTTGACAGGAGAAAAGAAGAAATGGAGTTAGTAGCCAAAGTGGTTTCAATGCCTATTAAAAATAATTTAATAAATATTTTATTCTTTTGTTTTCAATCACCTTCTTTGGTTTCACTTCTTTTTAGTAACAACACACCAGCATTATTGATTAATACATCCAACCCTTTTTCTTTTTTATTATTTTTTTGAATGATTTTGAGTTTTCGAGTTTACACATTTTTTTTTTTTTACCTTCTTTGATGAAAGTGTCCACCATATCTCTTATATCTTGCTTGATGGATACATCGCAGATTATCAATTTCACATTTTCATTATTTGTTTCCTTGATTATTTCCTCCTGTGCCTTCTCTCCCCTCTCCTTATTTCTGCAGATCATGTAAACTGTAGCCCCTTGTTTTGCCATGAATTTTGATGAGCAGAATCCCTGTAATATGTAATCCGATTGAATATTAGGAATTGTATTAAAATATGTAAATTGGATCTCAATATAATTTATACATCCATTTTATTTTTTAAATTTATCTTAAAATAATGAAAATTTCACCAATCCTGAATTTGCACCTAATTATTGATTGATGATAAATCATTGTAATGAATAATAAAACAATTATATTATTTCTTTACCTGTTATCATTATTTTCTTGCCAGTCAAATCATATGTTTCTATCTTTTCTTGCATATATTTCGTGGATTTTTCATATCCAGACTTTGTAAAGTTTGATAAACCATATATAAAAAATGATATTTTACGCAACCACATTTTGTTAACAATTTTTTTTTATTATTTATATTTATTAATTATAAAAAAACGTCTATCTTGCGAAAAGAATTAAAATTTAAACCAAAAACAAATTATAAATAAATAAGGTATAAAACTTTTCAAAAGGAACTACAAGAGATTTTTAAACTTCTCAAGGGAAACCTCTTTTTTTTCCAGATAGAACAAAACCTATTTATTCCTCGAACTATTTTGAATAAAAAAAGTTTGCATTCACAACTCTTTCAAACCCATATTTCACATTTTTTCATCAAAAAAGAAAATCACAACAAAAAAAGTTATTTTTCAAAATTTATCAATGAAATTTCTAATTAGAGTTTGAGGAAATAAAAAAAAATATAAATAAAATTGAAGATAAATCTTCTTTGATCAAGATGGATAAAAAACGGAAAAATAGTGGAGATAAAAATGAAGAAAATAACAAGAAAAATAAAACGGATAATCTTCCCAATAATATTCTTTATTTAAATCAAGAAATGATAAGGAATAAGAATGATTTCATCTTATTATCGAAATTTTTTGTGGAATCATTGAATGAAGAATTAATCTTTTTGAATGTATTTAATTCAAACCAATAATATTAGATATTGAATTAATCTCTTCTTTTTATATTATATAATATAGTTGAAAGCTAATAAATATATACTTGGGAATCAAGAATTCGAATCGAATGTGAGAAGAGGGATATTATTATTGGAAAATGCAGCAATGTTTGGTTTTTTTTTTTCTCATTTCTATTTGTGAATGATTGCAACTGACAAAAAAATTTTTTGAACACAGGTGAAATCAACTCCTTATTCCAATTGGGCATATATTATTTCGAAGGGATTATAATAAAACAAAATTATCCAAAATCAGCAGAATATTTTCAAAGAGGATCAGATAAAGGTAAAAACAAATCTTTTAAAAGAAATGATTTTCAAAATATGTTTCATTCAAAGATTGTTGTAAATGTATGCATTATTTGGGAAAAATGTATAGAAAAGGATTGGGTGTGAGCAAGAACAATGATAGAGCATTGGCTTTAATATCTAAATCAGCAGATGGTAAAATTAAAGAAATGAAATTTTTTATAAAAAATTTAAATAAATAAACTTAATCTGAGCAAACAATAAAAACCAAGAATCATCGAAATTAAAACAAAAAATAAAATATTTTTCTTTCTAATTGAGATATGTTATTCTCGGGCAAAATGAGCACCCACAAATTTTTAAAAATCATTTTAATGCATTATAAAGATAAACTGATTTCAATTATACAGTAATCAACATGATTTTAAGGATTATACTTGAAATGATCTGATATAAAGAGAACTCGAGAATTTGATGCTAAGAAATTTCGAATAATTCAAGATTTTTCAAAGATATAAAATCTATCTCACAAATATGATCTCAAAGATATAAAATCTATTCAAATATTAATAACTTTTGATGAAAATAGTTGATTTATTCACATCAGATTATTCTTAAAATAACTTTCCTTCGCAGGAATAATTTTTTTCAAAATTTCTAATTTCAGGTGGAGATGAAAATGGACAATATTTATTAGGGATCTTCTATGAAACTGGTGAAAATGTGAAAAAAAATGATAAAGTTGCCATTGAATGGTACAAAAGAGCCGCCAAACAGAATCATAATAAAGCGATTATGAGATTAAGGAATTTCAAAATCTACTCTGACAGTGATGAAGAATGAGAAGTACCTTTGTTT
Source organism: Cochliopodium minus (assembly GCA_024220525.1). NCBI lineage: Eukaryota > Discosea > Himatismenida > Cochliopodiidae > Cochliopodium > Cochliopodium minus. The sequence goes on from JAMYWO010000234.1 coordinate 26,925, forward strand.
TTAATTTGAACAATGAGATAAAAGTTCCTGATTGAATAAATATTTATTTATATTATCAACTTCATTTTCAAAAAAAAAAAAAGATTTATTTTCCCTTTTCAATAAAATAAATAAAATAAAAAAAAAAAAGTGAATCCATCCTTTTTAAAACCATCAAATAAAGAAAAAAAGAAATAAGAAAAAAAGAAATATAAATGCAAGAAGAAGCACAATTTTTATTTTACAAGGGAATTTGTTATCAAGAAGGAGTCATCGTAAAGAAGGATTATGAAAAGTCCTTCTACTATTTCAATCAAGCAGCTAAATATGGAAATCCTAAAGCCTATTTCAAATTAGGATTTTTTTTCGCTAATGGATATGGGGTCGAACAATGTAAAAATACAAATTTTTTAATATATTTATAACGAGAAGGATCTTGAATTTATTATTCTTAAATATTTCGCCTTTGTTCTACCACTCTTAAAAAAATTTTGAATCTTTTCGATAGGTGATTACAAGGCCTATTATTATTTCAAACTTTCTGCTGATCAAGGGGATATAATTGCAATGTTGAATTTAGGAAAGATGTATTTGAATGGAAGAGGAATAACCCAAAACAAAAAGAAAGCATTTGAATTGATATTAAAATCAGCAGAGGGTAATTAAAGAATTCAATTTTTCTCTGAAAATTAATATCCAAATTTTTTGAAATTGATTTGGAATTTTTTTTTTTTGATTATTGTGATAAATCACCTGAATATTCTCAACCATTGAACAATATTAAAGTGAACATTTATTTTCACGAAATAGAAAGAAAATTCTAATATTTAGTGTTTATTAAACAACATAACCCTCCCATTTATCATAAAATAATTTCTTTTTATAGGTGGAGATGAAGATGCACAATTTTTGACAGCTGTAATGTATGAGGATGGCGAAGGAGTCGAAAAAAATGAGCTTATGGCAATGGAATGGTTTGAGAAGGCTGCCCAACAAGGTAACAACAAAGCTAATATGAGACTGATGACGAAAAATCTCAGTGAATCTCAGAGAGCTCCTCTCATATTCTATGCCCATATGATGGATAACAGCAATAATAATCTTTGCCAATGTTCTTATATGGAAGATGATGATGAAGAGATTTGATTTGCTTCACATTTTTTTCCCGCCAAAAAAAAATTTTCCATTTCTTTTTCCTTTTTTCTTTTTTTCTTTATCAAATCAAACACTGGAGACTATCAAAGCAAAAATTTTCTATTCTCTTTCTGATAGGATGTGTATGATCAATTGAACACAAACAAAATTTTCATTTTTTTCTCCATTAAAATGATTATATCCTTATCAGTTCAAAACTTTTTAAAGAACGGAAACAATTAAGAGAAATCTCAAATCAGTAGAGAAAAAAAAAAAAAATCGATGAAAAATAATTTAAGGATTGGTTTTATTACCTCCAATCAATTCAAATCTCTCTTTTGTATCTTTCTTCCTTAATTTTTTCTCAAATATTTTTATTTTGATAAAGCTGAAGAACAGGATGTACTCAAATTATTGAGGGAGAACGATATTGATCCCATTCCTGTTGTTTGGGATGATAATCAGATCAAATGGGAAGATAATCCCTTTGATTTTTTGATAATGAGAACAGGTAAATAAAATATTAAACTTAATCATTTTATGCTGATCCAAAAATAGTTTGGGATTACACTGAGAAATATGAGTAAGATTAGTTTTTTATATGAAATAACTTTAAAAAAAAAAATTCAAAAAGAGAATTCTGCGAGGTAATATGCCAACAATAATTAATGTTGATTCTTTTACTTGAGGTTTAGTGGTTGGACAAAATAGAAAATTTGGGTATCAGTGTGTACAACGAAACCAAGTTCTTGAGATGGAATGTGATAATTTTTTGATATTTTTCTAATTTTTTACATATTTTTTTTTTTCCAATTTAATTATTTTTTTCATTTTTTTTTAAACTTTAAAGTCACACAAAAAATATCTTTTGGATCTGGAGAAAGAGGGAGTAGATGTGATACCCACGGTGCTACTTGAAAAAGGTTGTAAATATGAAGAAGTATGTAAAATAGCAAACAACAAAGAATGGCCCTATTTCGTAATTAAGCCGTAAAAATTAATTGAGAAAAAATATTTAAAACTTTTTAATAATCTTGGTGTTTAAAATTAAAATATTAAATAAAAACTTCTAAAGAAAAATATTTAAAACTTTTTTTTTAAAATAAAATAGATGCGTCTCTTCTTGTGGTCAGAATTGTCACAAGGTCGAGTCTGTTAACATTTCCCAAAAAATAAAGTCACAAATCCAAAATCTTCTCAATACGAGGGAAATGTTGCTTCAAAAATTCATTTCGAGTGTGAAAGTCAAGGGGGAGATTTCTCTTGTTTTTTTCGGAGAAAAATTTTCTCATGCCATTTTGAAGCGTCCTTTGCAGAATGAGTTCCGAGTACAAGGTGGAAAAATCGAGTCTGTAAATGCTGGTAAAAAATAAATTATAAAATTTTTACCATTCAATTTAAATTTTTAGATGTTATTATTGTTTAAAAAACAAAAATTATTAAAATATATCTTAAATTGAACTTTAAACATTTTAAATTTATTTAAACAAGAAAAGTACCAAATAGAGTTTGCTCTTAAGTGTATCAGGGCAGCCAAAAAATTTCTTTTCAAAAAGAACGATAAAGATAAATTAGTTTTAATAGCCCGAGTTGACCTTTTGTTTTCCAATGATGGTAAACAGATGTACTTAAATGAATTTGAAGGTAAATTTCCTTTCCCAAAAAAATTGTCTTTCAGCATAAAACGTTATTTAAAATATTTGTTTTTTCATTATTTATTTATTTCTTCTTTAAAAAATTTATTAGCTTTTGATCCTGAACTCTTCTTGAGGAAGTCTCCTAGCTCTACTAATCTATATGTTAATTCTATTATGGATATCGTGAAGAAAGGAGATTACAAAAATAAGTACTATTAAAAAAATTTTAAAGATTGAGCAAAGTCTTTTAAACTTTTAATTTTTTGTGATTGTTTATTTAAATTATTTTTATTTTTTTAAAATTTGTTTTTTTATTTATTAAAAAAGTTATCTTCAAAAAAATAAAAAATGAACACCAAAAGCTATAATATTTTTTCTAATCCACAAGCTCAACAATCAAAAACCAATAATAGGAAACAACCAACAAGAAAACAAAATTCCAATCCCTTCCAAACCAGAAAATTCACTGGCTTCTCCAATCAGGAGAGATTTGAATTCGAGAATATGCCTGACAACTATTTCCCATTGTTGGGCAGAGATATCAATAACATCTATTTCCCTAAAAGGACAGAACAAGAGAAAATCAAATTTATCACCAAAGAAAAGAGAATCACCCATTACCCATCTCTATTAGCTGGTGGTGGAATAATATCATATACTCTATTTGTAAGAATTTCTTTATATATAATAGATTAACTTGTTAATTCTTTTCTATTTCCCCAAATGATCATCCCATGTAGAATTTTCTTAAACAAAGAAAAGGAAATACTTATTCTCTTATTATTGGATCTGTATTTGGAGGGATATATTGTAAAAAAAAAAAATTTTATTTATTGGTGATATATTGGAACATTTAATATCATATAATGAGCACATAAATCATATCTTGGAAAAATTAGTTTGGAAAATGATCAATAATTATTTATATAGCGAATGATATATTTGGATATGTATCACAAAAAGAAATTTGATTGAATATGCACGATCACATTTTAAATTTAATCTTTCAACAATAATATCTGCTCAGTGCTCATCTTGAAAAACTAATTCTTAACTCTTTTTTTAAAGTTTTGTCTAGTAAATTGATCTATGAACAAGAATACACTGTGCAAGGACACGACATTTCTGCAAGTAATAATCTTTTTAATAAAAATAAAAATTTTTAATTTAATTTCCACACTTTTTTGAAAAACTAAACTTTCATAATAAAAAGCTTTGTCCCTTTTGATCGCTTTGGCTTGCCACCCAGAAACTCAGTTGAACAAAAAGTGGTGGGGAGCTGTGGCAGCGTTTGCAGGGTTGACAGCATTTGAATACATCAATGGAAGTTTGAACAGACACCTCAAACTCCCTTTCTTGCTCGAAAGAATCAAGTTTCTCGAAGACTTGACCCAGCCAAAGATCAAGTTTTCTGAAAGGAAAGTCTTACCAATCAATACCAACTAATTTATTAAAATTTTTTAAAAAAAAGTTAAAAACAAACAGTTTGTTTAAAATATTGAATTGAGTTTTATTTAAAATCATTTAAATTTATTTTATTAAAAATCATTTAAATCATTATTTTTCAATTATGTCAGTTGATTTTTCAGTCTGATGTTTGGAATATTTAAAAAGTTTCCTTTTTTTGATTTTCTTCAGTTGAAAGTCTTCTTGAAAGCAGAGAGGATGTGCCCTTCTTTGTCGAAAATGGCAAAGACAACCTTTCTGAAAACACCCTCAAACTCCCCATTGAGCAACCATTTCCACTTTCCAGCAACAAAATTAGGAGAATTACGAAAAACTCCGCAACCAAACCCACTATCAAAAAAAAATTAAAAATTTTTTTTTAAAATTAAAAAATAAAAATGATGAATTATGTTACCCCAACACCAACACTTCCAATTTTTTTTCGGCGCAGATAAGAAGAATTCTTCTCATTCTTTCTATCATAGTGTTTTGTGCCATTATGCTGCCTTTTTCTTGACCTTCTCTCTTAACGCACAAACCATCTTTTTTAAAAATAAAAAAAATATAAATATAATTAATAGCAAATAATTGTCATATTTCCAAACAATTTTTTTTGAATTAATAATAAAGAGATTTAAATCAAAAAATCTTTACAATTTACTGCAGGGCAAGAAAGAATGTTGATGAGATTAATTTTTTTGAGAAGATCACCATTGTCTTTTTTAAACACAGGCACAAAAGGCGAATATCTTTTCAAAAATTAAATTCATTTTTATTTATTTTATATATTATCTATTTTTTTTTTTTTGATTTTTAAGATTATTTTTTCTTACTGCATGTAATGAGAATAAGTGGATGTGTTTATTTGTTTGTTGTGGGAGTACATTTTTTTTCCTTCTTCAGTGGTCAAGTTCAAATAAAGTGATGAAGAGCGTGCTTTGGGAAGAAAAAAAAAAAATTTAAAAATCAATGAATTAAAACAAATAAAATTAAAAAAATAAAATAAAAAACATATAAATGTTACCAATGGATTCTTCTTGAGCTCTTGCTCCTTTGAGAAATCCTCCTCCCGGCTTTTTAGCACTGTTTTGAAAAAAAAAAAGTTAATAGATTTTTTGGAAATTTAATCTTTTAGCTGAAAATCAATTAATAAATTTTCTGATAAATTCATTTCTCACCTTGCAAAATTGAGCAACATCAATCTTTCTGGATCCTCACTCTTTAGTAATAGATTGCATACTTGTAGACATGTATCAGGTGATATCTCGAAGGTGGTTTTAAAAAGATTTTTCTCGAATTTTATCAACTCATAATTATGATTGTCTGCATAGACCTCGTTGGTTTGCATCGAAAAATCCTTTTGTTCACTGAAATCGATTCTTTCTCCTTCACATAAATATACACAGCCTTTCTCGATTATATCCAGAGTATCTTTGGCTATCCCCGCCCAATGCTCTTTATTCTTCAATGTTGTCTCTGTATATTTGTTCTTGTCTATCTGTTGATTGTCATTATTATGATTATTGTTCTTTTTGTTGTTCTTTTGGTTATTCTTATTGTTCTTCATGTTTTTATCAAATTCAATTTTTTTTTTTAATTCAAATAGATTAGATTTAGATATATTGAGTCAAGGATAGTAATCTCTACTATCCTGATTCAGTGTGTACTGATGGCATCAGTTATTTTTCATAGGCAACACCATTTTCTTAAAAAAAAAAAGATGAAAAAAGATATCTTAATTTTGAAAGATAACATATACGAGACTGAGAGGACGATCATTGTAGATTTTAACAAAAAACCTAAACAAGAATACCATAGATCTATTAATATTGATCATTTTTTAAACAAATATTTAATTTGTGAAGGAACTGAAATATCAAATTTGATTCCTTCCTTATCTTTCCATTTTCCCAACTCTTTTAATAAATATATAAAAAAATTGAGTTCATGAATGAAAGATTAAAGAATTTAAAGAGAGAAAAACAAATAAAACTTAATAATCGATCCAATCATTTAAACTCCTCTTTGATTGGGAAATGCGAGAACTCTTGCCCAGAGATCGAGAGATTGGAGCGAATCCAAAGCAAGCAACTTTCTCAATATGAATCAAAAGAGAGATTGTATAAGAAATACTCCCGTGATGCCAATTTTATTGAAGAAGAATTGAGGAAGGATGATGTGTTAAGGAGATGTTGGGATGATTTGATGCTCATTGCTATCAGGGAGCTCAACGAGAAGGATAATGAAAAGATGCTTTCTTTATTCGATTTTCTATTCGATAGATCCAAAAGCATCAGACAGGATATCCAAATCCAAAGATTGGCATCTGGAAATACAATACATATCTATCAACAAATAAGTATGCATTTATTAATAAATAATAGCCCATCAATTTTATATTCACAAAATATATCTAATATTCTTAATTGACTAGTCAGATTTCACATCATATTTGGATTTATCCTCAAGGATCACAAGAAATTTTCTCCTACTCTCAACAACAAAGGTAAATCTGATATTTTTTATCAAAAATCACTTTATCTTTATAATGCATTCAAATGATTTTACTAAAAAAAATTTTTGTTTATGCTCATTATGCCCGAGAATAACATATCTTAATTAGAAAGAAAGATATTTTATTTTTTGTTTTAATTTCGATGCGATTCTTGGTTTATACTGTTTGCTCGATAAAGTTTATAAAAAAAATTTCAATTCAAAAATACCTTTTATTTTAATAGAGCTTGTGGATAGTATCTATTATCTTTTGAGTTTCCAATATCCCATGGTAGAAGATCCCTCCAAGAAAAAGAACATCTCCGAATTCGTCTGCTACTTCATCCTCATTTCCAGTGTTAAAGACACCGAGAGCTTCTTCGAGAAGATAAACACATTCCTCGATCTGCTTCAAGATAACAAAGAAGAAGTAAAAAATATTGCTTTAATTTTTATTTATTTTTTACATATTTTAATTTTTTTATTTTATTTTTAATAATTCTTCTAGACAGATGATTCTTACATATCCTTTTCAAACGTGATCACAGAAGCTCTAAGACAAAAAGACTACCACCTCTTTTTCTCCGAATTCAAACGCTTCACCGTCTCGGATCTTCCCAAGCTGTTGATCTCCATCTATCACCTCCAAGATCTGAGGTTATCTGCTTTCGAGATCGTTTTTTCTTGCTTCCGAGGCCCTATGGAAATTGATGTTTTCCGTGATCTCTTCCTTTTCGGTTCTCTTTTCGATGTGAGGGGTTTGTTAGAGTTTAATCAGGTTTCTGTTTGTGAAAAATCTCTCAAAATAGATGGAAAAGCTTCTGTTGATAATCATAAGTCTCCTTTGACGGACTGTTCTGTTCTGGACAGAACAGAAATCATCAAAAAGTTTGGGTTGATGTTAAAATAATAAAGATTTGTTTTGATTAAAAAATTAACTTTTAAAAAAAGATTGGTCAAAAAAACTTTTATTTTATTTTGTATAAAATTATTAAATATTTTATAAGATTAGTTGAGATAGGTTTTGATCAACTGAAAGAAAAAGTCTGGGATTGGTGAGTCCCAAATACCGATGGATTTCACTCCTTTTTGTTGGAGATACTGGAACCTTTGTTGCATTTCTGCTTCAGTGAAGGGAATCAATTGTTTATTGGGGTTCAGTCTCATCAAACCTGCAACCCAACCTAGAATCAAGATTTATTTATTTTATTTATTTTAAACTTTTTATTTTTTTTATTATATTAATTTTACCGTCTGCTCCAAAGGTTGCTACAGAATTATCAACATGTTGTTGAAAGTGCTCGAAGATTCCAGTGTAAGTATCCATGTTACAAATTATGACTCCGTTCCCATATTGTTTGATTAAGGTTGCATTCCAAAAGGGATTCCAATTCGCATAATCCAAACTTGTGGGTTTAATTAATAATAAAATTTTAATTTTTATAAATTATAAAATAAGAAATTTCATTGAAATGTGCTTAATATTAACAAAATTTTATTCGTTATTTTACCTCAGTACCCTATTGGTTGATTTCAAAGCAGCGCTGAGTTTTCCAAGGAATTGAGCAAAGTTATGGGCATCAGAATAGTTAGCATTGATGGAGGGCTCGAAATCAATGTTGAAGCCTGCATAATTATTTTCATCTGCCAATTTGATTGCTTGGGCTATGAATCCATCTTGATTTTTATCAAACAGGGCCCTTATATTGGTGAGGTTGGAAGAAAATATCATCGCAAAATTTTGCAAACCCAAAGATTTGATTTGATTTGTTACATTGCTAACCTCACAATTCAATATATCTCCATTTTCACCAAGATCTTTATAAAATTGAATGTGAAAAAAGGATATATTTTAATTTTTATATTTTTTTTACTATATCTTTCGAATGATACTGATGTTAATAAGGATCTATATTGTTGCAGCTGTTGTATATGAGCCTTTATTTCTTGTGAATTATATCCACATCTGATAGAAAAAAAATCAAATGGAAGTAATTATAAACAAAACTTTACTCTTCCAAACACATCCATGGCATCACAATCTTAAAAGAAAAGCATAAATTAAGGTATAATAATGTGATAATTGTGAATTTTATTGATAAATTCATTTTTTTTTTGTGAATTTGTAATGAGATCAGATTCTGATAAAATGAATAATAACATTCTTTTTCATTGTTGCGAAATCAAATTTGATGTTATATAAAAAAATTCGAACCCATATTTTTTACAAAATGAAAAGGATAGGATTCTTCAAACCTATCAAAAAAATTTTTTCTTTTGTCGAGAAGATAATTTGTGCCACATTTGGCGATGGAAAGCTCATATTTGGAGATAATTTTTTACTATGATTTTTTTTTTGTTTTCAATTAAATTTTATTTGGGTCATCCAACACTGGAAGGAGGATATATCATCTTGTTGAAAATTGTTGATGATAAACTTACTGAATACAGATACAGAATGTTTAGTGAATCCATCAATTTGGTGAAATATATGGAGACCAAAAAAATATTGTTGATAGTTGGAAAGGATATGGAAAATCAGAATATGAGATTGAAGATATCGAATATGATAAGCAAAAATTACATCATCAATCTTCCCCAACAATTCAATAATTCGACATTCACGAAGATCACAACAGATGAGTTGGATCAGATAGCATTATCAACATCAGATGGGAGCATTATACTGATAAAAGATTTTATGAACAAGAGCAAGCCAGAAATAATATTGAAGGAAGAGAATTTGAACATTCGGAGCTTGGAATTTGCAAAAAACAGCAAATCTGAAATATATCTGATGATTTGTGATCAAAATGGGGTGAGGATATGCAATACGAGAGACAATAAATTTGTAAATAAAAAAAAAAAAAAAAGAAATTTTAAAATCTCTTCGTTTTCAGAAAATAGAGCAGTTATGTATTTTCGGTTCTATATTTTGTACCTATTTCGGTTCAAACGAGTTAATTGTCGCAGACAGCGCGGGTATTTCTTTTTGTTCGGTTGAAGGGAGGAGAAGATCTTTGTCACTTTTAGAAGAAAAAAAACATGTGCATTCTTACAAAGACTATTTGGTAAAATTAAAAATATTTTTTAAATACAAAAAAAAAACTAATTAATAATTTTATGAAAGGTGACTGTTTCTAAGTCAGAAAATGAAAAGAGAGACAAAATTACTGTACGAGATAAAGAAAATGAGTTCATATATTTTGAAGATAACAATTTTCCTTCTGTCAAGATGGTTTTGTCGCAAGAGAGCTGCTTCTACTTCTTGTCTGACAAGGGTGTATTGTACCAGCTCAAAGAAAAAGACCCCGAGTCTATTTTCAACTTGCTTTGTGATTACAACTATTATGAGAAGGCAGCAAGTATGGCCAAAGGCAGTGTTGTCTTTTCTCAAGACTATTTATTTAATATTCTAAAGAAACAAGGGGATTATCTCTATGACTCTGGTAACAATTTTTTTTCAATTTTTTTTTTTTTCTATTTATTTTTTACTTACAGGAAAATATGAGGAAGCTATGAGTAAATACAATACATGTTTTGAGCAGATAGATCCTTCTTATATTATAGATAAGTTTAAGAAGGACGACTTGTTAGTTTATTTACTCAATTATCTACAAATTTTGTCGCAGAAAGGTATTTTTTTTTGAAAGAAACTTTGTTATAAATATTTATTTAATGTTAAACTAGGAAACAATACGTTTGAAAGTTTGTTTATTGAGTGTAAAAATAAAGAAAAAGAATTAACATTTATTACGAAACAAAATGTAAACAAAAATTTTTTTTTTAAATAAAATTATCGAAATAATTTTAACATTAATTTTTAGCAACAAAAAATGTCTGAAAACTGGAACAACATAGTGAAGAATTATCAACACTTAATTGATGATCAAAAAGATTTTGAGATAAGCAATGATGAAGAAGAAGAGGATTTTGTAAAGGTGGAAAAAGATGTTAATACTATCAGCGAAAATTTTTTGTTGGTAGAAGAGGAAAAAATAGATGAGGATATTTTGGGAAGTATAGGGAAGACTTTTCCTTTGCTTAAACCGTTGGACATGGAACAGAAAATCAACAATTTGATCGAAAACAAAAAGTATTTCAAAGCATATAAACTGGCCGAAGATAATCCTGGATTCATGAAAAACTACAATCTTGGAGATTTGGCAGATCTATGTTTGCAATACATTGTTGAGCAAAACAAGTTTATCACGAATGACATGGAGCAGATTTTGCCTAGAATATTGAAGACTGCTGAGCAATGGGAGAAGTGCATCTCCAAGTTTGTTGAACTCAAAAAACTTCAGGAAATAATCAGATACATACCTGTGGATACTCCCTTGCTTAGCATTAGGGCATACAACTTGGTTCTAAACGACATTCTATTATCCAATCTCGGGTTGTTTTTGAAGTTGGTGAAAAAGTGGCCTACTCACATTTACAGCTCGGAAAAATTTGTCGAAATAATAACCAGTAAATTGATCCAAGAAAAGACTGAGACAGAAGACAAGAATTTTCTTTTGGATGCAATAACTTCAATGTAAAAAGAAAATTTTATTGTGAAAGAAAACAACCCATTTAATTTAAAAACATTTAATTTAAAGATATTTGAAAAACAAGACTTACCAAAAAGCAGTAGAGATAAATTTTAAGCATGGAAGATTCAAGGAAGCTGCGGAGATGTGTATCAGTTTTGAAATTTCTTCGGAGGTGTGGCTCAACAAGTTCATCATCAACGAAAAATCTTTCCTTGTGTGTGAGTGTCTTTCCTCAAATTCAAAGTATGAGAAATCTCTTTATGAAAGCCTCATGAGGGATTTGTTGAAGAATAACATTAAGCTTTTTTATCAATACTACAAGAAATACAAGACTCATTTATGGAACAGTGTTTTCTTGGAATATTTTAACTCGGAGATGTATCTTTTTTCGGAAGTTAGAATGAGTATCAATGGAGACTTGTGGGTTTATTTGGGTAAAAAATATCTTAAATTTTTTTTTATTTTTTTTTTTTTTATTTTTTATTATTTATTTCTTTTAAACAAGGGGATACTTTGGACAATATCCCTAGTGGGAATGGAAAAAAATTCAAGTTAGATCGATTCGATTGTATTTGGGGTGGTGAATGGAAAAAGGGAAGGGAGTGGGAAGGAAAAGGTATTTGTGAGTGGGTCAGTAGTTCAGATAACAGAGTATGGGGGTATGAAGGTAAAATTTTTTTAATTTTTTTTTATTTTAGTAAAACGATAGATTATGTACATATTGTTTGTTACAAAAGGTTTTTTGAAAAATGGTCAACCAAACGGTTTGGGAGCTATTTTTCATCCAGATAACATTAATGGTGAAGTGACATGGGAGGGTTATTGGGTTGAAGGAAAGCCTTGGAACGGAGAGGGATCAATTCACTATGGGAAGAATTTTTTCTGGGAAGGACTCATTAAGGTTTTGATCTTCACAAAAAAAAATATTATTTTTAAGAAATAAAAATTTAAATTAAAAGTTTTTTAAAAAAATTAATAAAATTCTAATTATTATTTCATTAGAATGGTAAAGAGTGGAATGGTAAGGGGAATTGTGAATGGACCGACGAAAATGGAGTAAAAGGGATTTATGAAGGTAATTAAAAAAACTTTATTCAAAAAAAGTTTTTTATTTTAAAATAAATTTATTTAATTATTGTTTGTTCAAAAATAATTTTTTTTTTTTTTTTCATGATGAAAAGGCGAATTTGAAGATGGTGTTCCTTGTGGCTTGGGAAAATTTTTTGGATCAGGTAATACTATCGTTTGGGAGGGTTTATTTAGGAAAGGAAAAAAGTGGGAAGGGGTTGGAACAAGGGGGAACAAAGAGTATTTTTGGGAAGGGAAAATCAAGGTATTTTTAAAACTAACTGTTTTCAAAATTTTGGTTAAATTTTTTTTTTTTATTGAATTTGAAGGACGGGAGAGAATGGAATGGGAGTGGAGTTTGTAAATATTTTGTAGAAAAAGATAATTGTGTAAAATATGAGGGTAATTAATATTTTTAAAAAATTTTGATTTTAATTTTTTTTTTTTACAAAATTTTATTATTTTGAAATAATTTTTCTATTGATATTTCTTTTTTGTTTTTTATTTTTTTTTAATATTTTAATTTTTCATTTTTTATTTTTTCTTTTCTTTTCATTTATAATTTTTATTTTTCTTTTTTTAGGAACAATGAATAAGGGAAAGCCACACGGATTCGGTAAATTTTTTTCGTTGGAATCGAAACAAGTGATTTGGGAAGGAGAGTTCAAGTGTGGGAAAGAGTGGAATGGGAAGGGCTCCAAGGAGAGCATGATTGACAATCTTGGTTGGTATGGAAAAATAAAGGATGGGAAAGAGTGGAAAGGGAAAGGAAGAGTCAAATATATTAGTGAGTTGGGAGACTCTTTCATTTACCAAGGTGAGAATTTTTATTTTTTATTTTGTTTTTATTTTTATATTTTATAAATTATTTTAATTATCTTATTATTATTTTATATTTCTCATTTTTTCAATTTATTTGAATTGGATGTTAAAAAAAACATTTTCTTGATTTTTTTTCTTTTCATTTTTGTTTATTTAATAAATTTAAAAAGGCACAATGAGCAAAGGTAAACCAGACGGGATGGGAGTGAGTTTGGATTCAGAAAACAACGTGATTTGGGAAGGGGAATGGAAGTACGGGCAAGAGTGGACAGGTAAAGGCAAAATGAAGCTTCTCATTAGTTTTATCGAGTGGATCTATGAAGGCGAAGTCATTGAAAACACTCCTAAAGACGGGATAGTGGTTCTCACTAATGAATCCAAACACTTCAAGGGAATATTCAAGGACGGGAGAGGTGTCACTGGTGTTCTTGTTGAGAATGGGAAGGAGTTTTTTGTCGAGTTTGATGAGAACAAGATGTTTTCCAAGAAGAAAAGAACATTTGAAGGTGCGAGAATTATGGTCATAGGTATAAATGAAATATTGATTGTCAATTCACATTTATTTATTTTCTTATTTCTTTTTTTTTCCTTTTTAAAATTTTTTCTTTTAAAATTTTTTTGTGAAAAAAGTTTTTAAATTGAAAAAATTGTTTCTTTTTAGTTAATTAACTGATTTTTTATTTTTCAACAAGGTTGTGAGAACGTTGGAAAGACTAGTTTTAAGACTAGATTCAGCGGTATCTCTTCCCAACTAAACAACGAAAAGGCGTGTAAGGTAGTCAACAACATCAAAAGAGAAGAAGATATGACACATGGCGTGGGTAAGACTTTGAAATTTTAGATGACCGATTTAAAATAATTGAAATTTAATAAAATTATTTTTTATAAAATTAATAAATTTTAAAAATAATTTTAATTTTAATAATATTAAAATAATTTATATCAAAATTATTTTTAAAAATAATTATTTTTCAATTTTAATAGATATTTTTCATTGGAAAAGTGAAGACGAAAAAACTTTGTTTTCAATTTGGGATTTTGCAGGACACGAAGAGTACCACATTGCCCATTCCTTCTTTTTTAGCTGTGGATGTGTTTATTTGCTTTTGTTCGATTGTTCTTACGAACCAAACGACATTGCAAACAAAAATAAGCTTTTATATTGGCTCTATTTCTTACAGAGTCAAGTCGGTCAAAATGCCAGATACATTCTTATTGCTACAAAATATGATCTGCTGGAGAAAAAATGTAGCAAGAACTTTTTGTGGATTGATCACCAAAAGGTTAACGAAAGACTAATTGAGATCAACAATGGTAAATTTAATTCATATATGGATCAATTTTATTTTTTTCATATTTTAATAAAGTTTAATATTATTATCTTTTAATTTTTTTTTAATTTTTTTTTAAAATAACAATTTAAATTATATTTTTCAAAAAAGTTTGATTTATGGAGATATTGTGAAATCAATTAATCACTTCAAATATCATCTGATATAAACATATCTCGAAAATTTGAGATATTTTAATATTTTTTTTCTTCACATAGTTATCAAGAAGTTAATTAGTGAAAACAACATCATTCTAGAGTTTCATACATTTAAGGGAGTTCTTTCGAACGGAGAAGAATCCTATTTTCTTCCCCTGAACAACAGGGAGCTCAACGTAGAAAAGGCGGGAATACAAAAGATCCACGACATACTCAAAGTAGAATATGAAAACGTAAAGTCCAGTGTTTCCACTTTTCTGAAGCACAAAATCATTTATGAGCACATTAAAAAGATCAGCAACAACTTTGAGGAGAAGCTTTTGGGTGTTGGCGTGTTGATAGATTCGCTTAAAAATGATGAAAACTTTGAGGAGTTCAAGAACGATTTGGGTGATGTCCTCATTGATCTACACAAGCTCGGAATCATCATTTACTTTGACAATGACATACTTAGAGAGATTTTGGTTACCGATCCAAAGTGGTTCAACGTCGTTTTTAAGAGCATTCTGGACTATGGAAGGAAGAAAATTGGACAGATCTTTCAGCATCTCTACGACATTCTGGAGGAAGATGAAAAGAAGGGAAATTATGCCTACTCAAAGAAGAAGGACAATTGCAAGGGTTTGCTTGAGGGCATTCTCAAGGAACTCAAGAAGAACGTTGATTTCAACATGAGCATTGATGATATCTGGAACAAAGAAAGGAAAAAATCTATATTGGACAAAATCAGCTATTATCATCTACTCAACAAACTCTCCATGGTAATTTTTTTTATAAAAAATGTGAATGTTTTTTTTAAACAAAAGGAAATTATTTCCTTCATATGAAATACAAAAAATCTTTAAAATTAAAAACAGATTAATTCAATTTGAAAAGATTTCTGCTTGGAAATTTAAAAATTATGAGAATGATTTAAATTTTTATTAAATAAATAACATTTTTCACAATAAATAAAACATTTTTCTTTGAAAAACTTTCTCGTTTTGTTTGTAAGGTTCAAAACAAACTGATCGAAGAAAACAACGAAAGTCTTTTTATGCAGTTCAAGACCAGAGACCAAGAGCACTATGACATCACCCAAACCATCCACTCGGTCTCTCATTCTTACCTCAACGACAATCTCATTAAAGAGATTCTTGGCGATAAAGACTACCGCGACAACGGCAAGAAAAAGTTTTTGATAGATCTGTTAGTCAAATTTGATCTCATCCTCCCTTGCAAAAAATTTCAATTTTTGGAAGAAACTCAAGTAATTTTTTTTAAAAATTAATAAATTTTTATTTTTGTTTGAAAAATTTCAATATTTTTTCGTATCATTTTAAAAAATATTGAAAATATAAATTTGAATGAAATTTTTGAAACAAATAATAATTAAAAGTAATTTAAAATCAATAAAATAATATTAAAATTAAATAAAATAAAATTGAAATTAATAAAAAGTTTAAAAAATAAATAATTGAAATAAATAATTTTAATTTTTTTTTTAATTTTAATAGTTGTACTTGTTGCCATTTCTTATCCCAAATGATATGCCCAACAAACAAATCCTCTTGAAAGGGGGAATCAGTTTGAACAAAGTACAGCGCAACTTCGAATGGGACATCGAATACGAGCTTCCCTTCAGACCTTCCTCGATGTGGAAGATGTTGTTCTTGAAAATAAGAAAGGCGTGCATTCTCAGCGAAGAAAACCAAATGATGAACGATGAATTGTACTGGATCAACGGCTTTCTCTTTTATTTCAATAATTCTGGCCAGACTGTTGATCAGAGCACGTTGGTGTGCATGAACACTTTTGAGAAGAATCCTCCTGACCAAAAGTTTTTCATTCAAGTCAACATCAAGTCCAACGAAAACCCTCATAACCTTTTTCAGTCCATACACAAGTAGTTTTTTTTTATTATTTTAATTTAAATAAAAACTTTGTTTAAAATTTTTTATTTTTATTTTTATTTTTTATTTTATTTCATTTTTTATTTTATTATTTCATTAATTAAAAAAATTATTTATTTTTTGATTTTTTGATTTTTTTTGATTATTTCAATAATAAAATTTCTATTTACTAAAAATTATTTTATTTTTTGATTTTTTTCTTAATCAATTATTTTTTTATTAAAAAAAAAAACAATTATTACAGATCATTCAAAGAGTTCATTTCTCAGTGGATTGTTCAAAACATCTCCAACCAGATCAAATTCCGCTGCGTCAAAAAGTCTCTCGAGGTGGAAGAAGCCATCTCCTTCAAGTCCGAAAACGAAAACTCTAAGAAAAGCAAAGCAATTTGCTCCTACTGTGGTCACGACATTTACTTCGACTCTAACACTTTAAACTGTGAAATGTGTGGATCTTCCAATTTTCTTATTGAAAAACAATTTGCTTTACTCAAAGTAATCGCACAAGGTAAAATAACTTTCTTTATTATTTTTTATTTATTTTTTTTTGAATATTTATTATTAACATTATTAATTTTTTTATTTTTTATTAATGTCAATAATCTCATTTTATTAAAATTATTTTTATTAATATTTTTGAACATTTTTTAATTTTTTTTGAATATCAACAAAAAAATATTTCTTCAAATTTATGTTTATTCATTTTTTTTTTTTGAATTTTTTTATATTTTCTGAATTTTTTTTTAAATTTTTTTTTTTAAAAGGTGGCTTCGGAAAAATTTTTAAGGCGATGGAACTCGAAACAAAGACGATCGTCGCCATCAAAGAGAGAAATAGCGAAAAAGAAGCATTCATTAAGGCATGGAAAAGGGAGATAGAAGTAATGTCCACCATACAGAAGAAAGTTCCTGATTTGTTGATTCCCAGACAAATCTGTGTTTTGGACGATACTCCCAGAAATTTGAGCATGAAATATATTGTAATTCTTTTTTATTTATTTTGTTTTTGTTTAAATTGTTTTTGTTTAAATTATTTTTCTATTTTTTTATTTTTTTATTTTATTTTTTTATTTTTTTATTTTTTTATTTTTTTATTTTTTTATTTTTTTATTTTTTTATTATTTATTTTATTTTTTCTTTGTTATTCATTTAAAAAAATTATTTTATTTTTTTTTGATTCATTTTATTTTTTTTTTAGGTCCAAGAATGGGTAGATGGAGGCAATATGTTGAAATTTTCTCCTAAAAATCTTGTAAATAGTAAATTTGACAATGGGAATGATTTCTGCAGAATGATGCTCATCATTCTCCATCACTTAAGAAAACTTCACCACGCAAACTTCATACACAGAGACATCAAACCTGGTAATGTTTAAAAGAAAATGATCAAAAAAAATAAAAAATAAAAAATAAAAAAAAAAAATAAAAAATAAAAAATAAAAAATTTTAAAAAAATAAAAAATTTTAAAAAAAAATAAAATAAAAATATTAAAAAAATGAAAATAAAAAATATAAATAAAAAATATAAATAAAAAATATAAAAAATAAAAATAAATTAAAAAATAAAATAAAAAAAAATAAAAAATCAAATTTTAAAATAAAAATATTTTGAAAAAAAAAAGAAAACATCATGTATTTTGAGAATAAGGAAGGTCTTTTCTTCATTTTTGTGGATTTCGGAAGCACTTACGAGCTAAACAGCAAAGAAGTGAAAACAAAGACATTGTCACCAGAGTACAGTCCTCCTGAACAAAACACCGACAGGGAATGTCTTGCCACTGACATTTATCCTCTGGGAAAATCCTTCTTGCATATTGCAAAGTTCTCTAACATCCTTTTATCTGATCCTATCAATACTTTGCTCTCTTTGATGACCAGCAAAAAAATCAGTGACAGGCCTTCTGTAGAAAAATGTATTGAGATTGTATCTCTGAATTATCTTGGGTAATATGTTTAAATATTTTTTGTTTTTAACATTTTTCCTTAAATTTTAAAACTTGTTAGAAATTTCGGTTTTCTTTCTCAAATGGAGAAAAGTCTGACAGATAACTTTGATCTTCTCAAAGAAAAAACGAAGAGAGAATTTCATATCTTGGAAACTAAATCAATCCACCCCAGCAACTTTTTGGGAGTATCTGATTTGTCCATGGAAAACTTACCTATCATAAGAACTACCAATACCAATCTTTTCAACCTGATTGAAAACAAAGTTAAGATCATCCCAAAAGAACCCTCTTCCAGACAACTTGTTGACAGTGTTTTTGAATCTGAGTTTGGGGAGAGCTACAAGGAACATTCTTTGTTGATTAAAGATCTATTGTCGAAAGATAAAAATGAAATTATCAAGCATTATATCAACCATTTAAAAGAGAATGAAAAAAATAAAAAATAAAATTTTTAAAAGAGTTGTAAAAAATTTAATTTGTATTCTTGATTTAGTTAATAATGACTTTGTCAGAAGAAGATCTTCCAAAGACCTCTGGAGAGTACATTTCCTCAGCCTTACAAGGAGGGACAACAAAAGTACCCTTAGTAGTGGCTCTAGCGATATACTTGTACTCATATTTACCCTGTTTTGTTTTTAAGTTTAATTTTATTTTTTATTTTTTATTTTAATTTTTTTATTTTAATTTTTTAATTTAGGTTTTTTTTAATTTTTAATTTTTATTAAATTTTTTATTTTAATTTTTAGTTTTACCTCCCACAACAAAGATTGGAAGGCTTCTGCTCTCTCGTCTCTCAAGTTTTGGTGCTCGTACCAGTTGGTAGGATGGTACCATCTCCAGCTGTAAGGATTGAATCCACTCGTCTTTGTACTGCTAGTTTCTCCACCAATACCTTTAAAAAAAAATAAATAAAAATAAATAATCAAACTAAATTAAATCATAAAATAAATAATATTCAAATAAGAAAATAATTTTTTTTTTGTTACCTGCTCCTCCTTTGAGAACAGGGTTGAGAATTTCGAGACCTGCTGGGAGTTTGTCCACCAATGCGACATGATATCTTCTAGATGTGGAAACCTTTAAAAAAAAAAAAATAAAAATAAAAATAAAAATAAAAAATAAAATTAAAAATAAAAATAAAAATAAAAAATAAAATTAAAAATAAAAATAAAAATAAAAATAAAATTAAAAATAAAAATAAAAAAATAAAAAAATAAAAAAATGTTTTTTTTTTTACCATTTCAATTTTGATGAGAACTTTTTCACCCAATTTAAAGTGCCAGATACCATCATTGTCTTTGGTGACGTGTTTTGGATCATCCACTCCTTCATAGCTTCTTGTGATGAAGAACCCGTAGCTTGCAGCCTCCAACTTTAAGCTTTTTGGTGCATAAGACAATCCCAATCTGTAATAGAGTCTTCCTTTACCTATTAATAGTTGAATAAAAATTTGAAATAAAAAATTTGAAATAAAAAATTTGAAATAAAAAATAAAATGTACGAAATAAAAAAATTTGAAATAAAAAATTTGAAATAAAAATAAAAAATAAAAAATAAAAAATAAAAAATAAAAAATAAAAAATAAAAAATAAAATTAAATAAAAAATAAAATATCAAATAAAAGAAATTAAATTGAAATTAAAAACAAACTTTAAATTAAAATGAATAAAATCAAGAAAAGTAAATTTATTTTATAATAAAAATTTTAATTTCCAAAAAAAAGAATTTCACCTTCTTTTTTGATGATCAAAGACTTGTTTTCATTGGTTTCGCCCGAGAGAATGTGCTCCATTGGTACATTGATCAACTTGGTATCTGTTGATCTCCCCTTCCATGTTTGTTCTCCTGCAAAATCTAGAAAAAAAAATTAAAAAAAATTAAAAAAAGAAATTTAAAAAAATTAAAAAAAATTAAAAAAAAAATTAAAAAAAATTTAAAAAAAAAATTAAAAAAATTAAAAAAAATTAAAAAATAAAAAAAATTAAAAAATAATTTTTTATTTGTACCATCTCCGAACCATATGTGAGTGACAAAATCAGGAACCTCCTTTTCGTAGATGGAGAAATACTTGTCCAAAGCAACGAGGATAGCAGAGTTCTCTTGGGTGTTTCCCCAACAACCCTTTTTCTTATGGGCCAACAAACTAAAAATTAAAAAATAAAAAAAAAAATAAAAAAAAAATAATTTAAATGAAAAAATTATTTAAATAAAAAAATAATTTAAATATTTAGTTATTTATTTTTAAATTTTTTTACCCTTTACAAATCTTTGGTATTAAAGAATTTTTAGGATCTACGGACAAGATTCCATCCAACAAAACTCCATCTGTTCTTCTGTTACTGTGGAGCATGACAAATTGGCCATCGTCCCCATAGGAAGTAATGAAATTAGCAGTCTAAAAAAATAAAAAAAAATAAAACAAAAAAAATTAATTAAAAAAAGTTAAAAATAAAAAATTTTAAATAATAAAAAAGTTTAAAAATATTTAAATAATAAATTTTATTTTTAAAAAATTGTGAATACTTCAGCAGTTTCATTGACTTTGTTTTTGAGATAGTCGAGAATGGTGTTGATTTCTTTCTTGGCATTTTCTTGGTTTTTTCCAAAAGCAACAAGTAACCAACCCAAAGCTTCCTAAAAAATTAAAATATTAAAATGAAATAAATAATGGAAAAAACTAAATAATAAAAAATAAAAAAATTGGAAATAAATTATAATAAAAAATTAAAAAGAAAATGAAAAAAAAAAAAACATCAATAATGATAAAATCAAAATCTAAAAAATAAATTGAAATAAAAAATAAAAAATAAAAAATAAAAAATAAAAAATGAATAAATAAAAAATAAAAAATAAAAAATAAAAAATAAAAAATAAAAAATAAAAAATGATAAAAAAAAAAATCTAAAAAATAAATTGGAAATCAAAAATCAAAAATCAAAAATCAAAAAATAATAACATAATGATTAATTACTTGATTTGAAAAATAAAACATAAAAATGAAAACTGATAAAATAAAAACAAATGTTTTTACAAAACTAAAAGCTTCAATTCCTTTTTTCAAAAGATTTTGGGCATCAATGACAACGTCATCTCCGTATTTGGTCAAAACGTAGTAGCTGAAAGCCTTCAAGGAGTTGATGGTGATGTCGGAGTACCAATGTTTCATGTACTTCTCCAAGTTGAGGATGAATGGCTTCAACTTTTCCCATACTTTGACGTCGTAGGAGATTTTCTTTTGTTTGCAAATTGCCAAGCAGTGAGCCACATTACATGACACGAATACGCTTTCTAATAAAATTTAAATAAAATAGAATGGAAAAATTGAAACAAAAAAAAGCAAAAAATTAAAATAATAAATAAAAAGCAAAAATTGAATAATTTAATTAAATAAAAATTGAATAATTTAATTAAATAAAAATTGAATAATTTAATTAAATAAAAATGAATTTTGTTGGAATTAATCAGAAAAAACAAAAAAAAAAATTAAGGAGATGTCCAATATGTTAAAAAGTTTGTAATAAACTAATTGTTGGTTAACAAAGTTATTCGGATAAAATCTGATGAAAATAAACAAAAATTATTTTGAGAATCCAAAAGTATGAGAACAAGAATTTTTGAATCAAAATTATTTTAAAATCCAAAAAAAAAAAAACCAAATTTACCTTCTGAGTAATTATTTGGTTCCTTTTATAAATTGAAATTAATTTTTTTTTAAAAAAAAAATTTTATAAAAATTTTACCCAGTAAGAGAATCCACCAGAAGGCCACTGTCTCTTTTTGAGAATAGAAAGGCCGTTCGAAAGGGCATTGTTGATTTCGCTTTCAGTTGGAGAACCCTTGACCTTGAATGCGACGAGCACATCTCTGAGACTCCCCACCCCTATCACCCTTGATGCCAACTGTTCGTTACACTCGAAGGAGTAGTTGTAGAGGTACAACACTGCATCCGTCAATGATTGGAGGGCGGTAGTACTAAAGAAAATAGAAGATGAATTCATATTCAAATAAAATTAAAAATAAATTAAATATAAATAAAAAATAAAAATTTTGAAATAAAAAATAAAATAAAAAATAAAAAATAAAAAATAAAAAATAATTTAAAAAATAAAAAATAAAAAATAAAAAATAATTTCGTATTAAATAAAAGAAATACCTGGTAGAAATTTCTAGTCCTCCGAATTGTTTGTAGACTTCGGATGGAGGTTTGATTTCTTGTAACACTATTCCACTTTCTTCAACGTCACCGTAGGTGGCAAAGGCTTCAGATGTGGAAGGAGTGAAAATAGGAACTTGGTTTTCGGAACTGTCCGCAAAGTTACCAGCTGCAACCACGGTTTGGATTCTGTAAAAGATAATATTAATCCAAAAAAAAACAAAATATAAATCGATTTTAAAAAAATTTTCAAAGTTAAATAAAAAACAAAAAAATATGAAAGAAATTATTTTTAAAAAAAAAAATACAAAAAAATAAAAAGAGAAAATAAAATAAATTTAAAGTAAAAATTAAAATAAAAAAATAAATTCAAAAAAATTACCTTGCTACACCACAATAGTTGGTGGCAAGGGGGAATAACAAGTTGATTCTCCCTGCAGGCTTGAGTGTGAAATTATACCCTCCAGTTCCCTCTCTGATGGTGGCGTTAGTGCATCTCATTGCGATCACAACGTTGAGAGACTCGTCTGTTTGATTTTGTACGACCACATTGACGTCTGCTTCGTCTCCAAAGTTGAGGAATCTTGGCAATGAAGGTCTCACCATGAGAGGTAAAGATGCAGAGATATCTGATTCTCCCAACCCATAGTATTTGTCTTTAAAAAAAGTGATTAAATTTTAACAAAATAAATTTAATCCAAAAAGTTTAAAAAAAAAAATAAAGTACCATCAGCAGCCAATGCCCAAACTCTTTTTTTAAAAAAAAAAATATATATATTAAACAAAAATTAAGGAATAATTTAAAGTTTAAAAAATGGTGAAAAATAAAAATAAAAATAAAAAAATAATGAAAAATAAAATAACAAAAAATATAATTATATATATTTTATCGAATGATTTTTACCTGTATCTGGTCAAATTATCAGGGAGTTTGAACTTAATTGTAGCAAAACCCTTGTTGTTGGTGACTTGGCTGGGAGAGAAGTTGGCAAGAGCATCAAAGTTGGTTCTGACTCCAATGGGAGTGCTGTTGTCCAAAGCACCCTCACCAGGAGGTGGTAGAGGTGATTGAGACATTTGTGGTGGAGGGGATGGACAATTGAGAGAACATTTAGGAGAAGAGGGCATGCTGCAACAAGATGATCTTGAAATATTTTCGGAACATTTTTTTTTGTAACGACAACGTTGTCGATCTGAACAACAATTTTCCAAACAACGATTTTGTAAACTACAACAATTATTTTCTGATCCTTTTAAAATTAAAAGCAATCAATTTACTGGAACAACAAAAAATAAAAAAATTGAAAAGATTTACGTATCACCAACTCTTTCTTTATCACTGGGATGATGAGTTCAGACTCTGCCAAATCTTTCAAGTCTTCCATGTCAAACAAGATTACATTTGTTCTTGTGTTAAAGTTGGTTTGACCAGATACTCTCTGCTTGTAAAATAATGAAAGAGGGTTTGTGAGTTGGTACCCTATTTTTAATAATAAATTAATTGGTTTTATTTTTTAATTATTAAAGTAAAAAATGATATATTTGTTTTTCTGATTTAACCTTTTTTTTATTTGGTTTAAAAATAAAACTAAAAATATTTAATTTAAATAATTTTGAAAAAAATTACCTGCAAGGGCAAGCACACTTTCATCCACAACAACAATACAAACTTCCACATTACTTTTGAGCTCTCCTTTTTTGTCTTTTACGACGACATCCACGCTAAGTTCGGTCGAAGGACCAGTCTTCTTTTTGGAGGGAGTGACTTCAACGTCCAACTCATAAAACTTCTCGGAAACATCAAATCTGATGCTTCCAGACGCGAAAGCAGGTCTTTTAGGAGCATTTTTTTGAGCAATACCAATGTCATTAGTTCTGAATTGAGAACCATTTAGTTGGACTTGGATGGTGGCGCCAGGGATCCACTCCTTTTTGATTTTAAAGTTAAAAATATCGCTATCATCTTTTAACTCAAATGTTTCCAAATGTTCTACTCCTTCACTAAATGATAAAAAAAAAAATCAAAAATAAATTAAAATTGATAAAAATGTGCAAAAATAAAAAATAAATTAGAAAAATAATGGATGAAATGTTTTTCAAAAATTTAAACAAGATATTCACCAATCAACTGTCAGAACACCATGAGCAGGAGAGAAAGGAGAAACAATCAAAACTTCGGCCACTTCTCCAGCCTCGTAAGATTTTTTATTTGGGATGATCGAAACAGTCTCCGAAGTGATCTTCTTGTTGTTTGCGTATTTTCTTGGATTAAAGCCACCACTGACAGTAAAGTCGCTGAGAACAGAAGTGTTGCTTCTAAGTCTCTCGTCCTGTACAGTAAACTCAAACTCGTATTCACCAGATTTCTTTCCTTCAAAGTTTAAGACAACAGGCTTGTTTTTATCAGATGAAGAAGTCAAAGTAGTATTTGTGATTTCAGTTTTCTTCTCGACCTTTTCAAGTCCTCTCTCGTCTTGAGTTTGTTCATGCCAAGTTCTAGTGATCGTTACTTTGACTTCTATTTTGTCGAGCAACTTTCCGTCAGCGTTGGAGACGACAACTTCGATGGGGATGGTTTGCCCAGGCTTGCAGAATTTTCTCTGTGCTTTGTAGCCCACGTAATAATTAGAAGGATGAAGAAGTATGGATGTACTTGAGGACATTGTTTGATAATTGATATCTTGTACACTACAATTTGCAGATATCTTTTAAAATCATTGAAATAAAATTTCAAAATTGTTAAAAAAAAAAGATTATTTTACTGTTATTGGAGTAGGATTAAGTTTTGTAAAATTTCCGACATATTGAATCTTCAAATTGTGTTCGCCATTCAAATCAGTGGTACCTTCATGTCTCCATGTACCAAAATCTTGATTTTTTGTATCCAAACTTAACCACCAAGACCTTGTTTTCCCATAAGAGTACTGATACAAACCAGGTGGGCTGTAGCTAGCCTGTTTCGCGTTGACAGTCCAACTGACCTTTGCTCCATTGAGAGGACCTCCAGCGAAATAAGAGGCTTTAGCTGTTGAAACAGCGAACCCACCAATATCATTAGAACTTACGTGACGAGTTACCTGTCACAAAAATTTTATTAATTTTTAATTAAAAAAAAAAGTTTATGTGAATAGTTACAGGTGCATAGCTACAATTAGCTTCGAATTCTGGTCTTCTGAATTCTTGAATTTGGAAAGTATGAGTATAAGTGGAGGAGTCACTTTGGCGATTAAATTTTACACTCCCAGTTCCAAGGTTTACGTTGTCTTTCAAGGTGAACTTGATATCAAAAGATCCAAACTTGCTGAGTTTTATTTTATCTTTGATCAAAGTCTCTCCTCTTGGGTCTAACACGCTGTAAGAAATTTCACTATCAGTGCAATATTGTGGGACAACAGATCCATTTAAGTGGGTCAACACTCTAAAGTACCCCTTAATTCTCACCTATTAACAAAAAATGAAAAGTTTGATTAAACAAATAAAAATGAAAAGTTTGATTAATCAAAAAAAAAATGAAACCTCTTCTTTTGGTTTGTAAAGCTTTCTATCATCAAACGAAAAAAAAACGACTTGGTTGGTCACTATTGGGTTATTGCTTGCTCCGTTATAGAAAGCGATATCATCATCAAGATACGCAATGGCCAAGTTATTTGTAGTGGTGTACTTTGTATTAATTTTCACAAGACCATGTTCGTCTGATTGTCCAGATTCCCCATTCCATTCGAAAAGTGCATTTTTTATAGGTGATCCGTCAGATAACTCAGAGATAATAGCATAACTACATTAAAAATTATTCAATTTGATGAAAAAAATTAAAATCATTCAAATTTTACCTTTTAAGTGAAGGATCTTTTGAAGTAAAGATGTTGATTCCAAGGCGTGTACACTGAATCCAAGCCCAAGTGATTTCTAAATGTAAAAGAAAAGAACAAATATAAAATAATGATTATAAAAACAAAAAAAAGAAACCTCTGTACTCATATTTGGAAGTAGGATTCAATCTTGCAAATTCATTCTTCTCAGGTTCCATAGATATGAATAACTGGCCAATGTTTTTGTTTCCAAATTGCAGATACTTCCTGAGATCAATAGAGAGGTTGTATGGAACGCTTGGATCATCTCCAATAGGGCAATCGATAGGACCCTCAAAGACAATCTTCCCAAACCCCAAAGGAGTGTTTTTTTCTTTGTATTTGGTAACGCTTGATGAAGTTACCAAAGGGCAACTCATGTAATCGGAGGGTTTGACTTGATAAATTTTTACCAAAACTAAATAAATTGTTAAAAAACAATTGAAATGAATAATAAAAAAAATTTTACTTTTCTTGTATTCGTAAATCACTGCACTGTAGATTGGAGGGGATATAACTGGGTCAAAAATGTTCATTCCCGAAAGTGCACTGAAAGAAGGACAAGGAGTTCTTTCCCCAATTTTAAACTTCACCAAGTTTGCACCAGTAAAACTTTGCCCGAACACATCCTTTAGATCTCCTGAAATTTTGACGGTGTACTCAGTGTTGGCTTTAGAAAAGTTTCTCAATGTTATGGAATCACCTGAACTAATGATAGCAACTCCCTCACATTCTGGTTTGATGGAAATCAAACTCTTGTTGACTGTATTTTGATCAAGTTGATTGGTGAAATACAAAGTCCATGTTCCCTTTGGTTTTGCTTTGTAGGTATTAGTGTCTGGACTGTATTTACGAAGGCTCAAAGGTGGATATGTTCTGAAGTTGATTTCTAATGGACCAGTTGTTTTTCTTTTTTTTTTTTTGTTAAATAATGAGATAAATTTTAAGTTTCTTTATTTTACCTGCTTCCTTCAGCACTAGGTACTTCTGGCTCAAGTATAAGATTCTTTTCACAAATAATATGTTTTAAATAAAATAATTCCAATAAAAAAAAATTACATAGTGGGTATTTTTCTGGAGTTCTTCTTTTGTTGATGCAAGCTTAAATGCTACCCATTGGCCAGGCAATGAAGCAGAGTGCAAAAACTTTAAAATATTGTGATTTTTGACTTCTTCTTCACTCATCAATTCGATTTTGTGTTTGTATTTAGAGTCAGATGATCTAAGCTTTGCAATGGAAAGCAAAGTTTTTTGATCAATTTTTTGATCAAATCCAAAAAAGAAGAAAGGTTTGAGATCAGGAACAATTACTCCATTTTTAGGATATTGCTCAACAATTCCTACCACTTTGGTAGAAAACTTGAAAGAAAAATTCTCCTTTAACACACCACCCGCAAGAGACTTTGCACCTTTTGAAATGGAAACAGTATAATGTGTCCTAAAAATTTTTTTTTATCAAATATTGAACGTTGAATATATTTTGTGATTTTACGATTTTGGAAATCTGTGAGTAGGTTCGAATTGCAAAGTTTGTGTTCCTTTCCACACCCATTTACCTTTTCATAAAATTAGATGAAAATAAATTATAACAAAAAAATATTATAAAAATATTACCAGGAACTTTTGGTTCGAGAACAGCAGGAACATCCATCATTTCAACTTCGGAAACACTTGAAAGGGCGATCATAGGTTGATTGAAGGTGATGGACAAAGCAGGCACTGCGTTAAGCTCTCCAGTAGGTGAGTATCTCTCAATCTTGAGATCCACAACTTCCTGTTGTAAGAGTTCTTTCAACTTCTTCGGGTCTAGTGTCTCTGGTGGCAACTCAGTGGATGGAGGAGGGAAAGGCACTTCAATTCTTTTACCAGTCTTTGGTGCCTTAATGGAGCTTTCTAGTAAAATTAAAAAAGTGTTGATAAAAAAGTTTTAAGTTCTAATTTTGGTGATTGAATAACAATATTATAATTGAACATATTTTTACCTCTTACATGGAATTCCTTCTCATCATCTTCTTCCTTCTCGATATCTTTTGCTCTCGAAAGTAACTTCTTGACATTCTCCTCTGATAGCTTCTCTACAGAGTTATTGTCTTCAATCTTTTCCTCACCTTCTTGGGAAGAATCGTTGTTAGAGATTTCTTCGTTTGATGAATCAGACAAGGCAATATCAAAATTGTGTTCTTCTTGAGATATTAATGTGGTTGTTGGCAGAGATGGTGATAATGAAATTCTAGGTTGAATGATATAATTTGATGGATTCTGAGGGCTGAGATAGTTGTTGTTGCTGTAGGAAGATACATCTGAATTTGATCCCATTTCGAAGTATTTATCCCCCTTCTCTTCTTTATATTTGGGCATTTCATCTTTTTTATCATTCATATTTGTATTATTTGTTATATTGGTGGTATCCTCCTTTTGTTTGGGCATTTCATCTTTTTTATCTTTTATATTTGTATTATTCGTTATATTGGTGGTATCCTCCTTTTGAAGCTTCAAAGCTAAATTGAAAATATATAAATTTATT
This sequence comes from Cochliopodium minus, assembly GCA_024220525.1. Taxonomy (NCBI): domain Eukaryota; phylum Discosea; order Himatismenida; family Cochliopodiidae; genus Cochliopodium; species Cochliopodium minus. The sequence goes on from JAMYWO010000234.1 coordinate 55,891, forward strand.
TGCTTAAATTATACGTTAATTTCTTTTACATGATCCCATCATCGATTGTGATAATTTCAAATCTCCTTTGTTTATTGCTTCTTCATTGGATTCGATGAAAAATTGCTTGAATTTTTCATAATCTAATCCCTCTTCCTTTGGATCTATTTTTTTCAAGGCATCTAATGCTTCATATTCCAAATATTCTATTTGTGCTTCCTCTGCTAATGATTTTAGGAATTTCAATGCCACCTCCTTGTTTATTTTATCCTTTTTATTTGAAAATTTCTTGAATATCTCTTCAAATTTCTTGCTATTTATTTCTTTCCCTTGTTTTATTCCCAATTTATTTCCCATCTTCAATTTTTTTTATTTTATTTTTTTTAATATATTTTTTTTTAATTTAAATTTGAAAAAGCTATGATAAAAAGCTATGATAAAAAGCTATGATAAAAAGCTATGATAAAAAGCTATGATAAAAAGTTATCTTAGTGATTTTCAAACAATTATTTAAATATATAAACACTTAAAGGTGGATACTTAAATAAATATTAATGATAATATTGATTGGTGCTTTTAGTTTAATCCCATTGTAAAATCATATCTTTTCATTTATGGATAGATAGATTGGAATAGAATGATATAAATAATGCTATTGAAAGAAATATTCATTATCTCAAGATTTTAATTTTGAATGGTATTCTCTTTCATTTTACTGGATTTTGGTGAATATTCCACATATTTTTATATTCTCAAAGAAATAATAATATGATTGATATAAATCATAGAAACAAAGATATAATTGCTCCAAATTGTGACATCTTGTTCTCAAAAATCTATCAAACCTGATATACTCTTCCTCTTATTTTATTTTTATTTTATTTGATTATGTGGTTTTATTTTTTCGTTTTAAAAACTTAATCATTCGAGAAATTAATGTAATTCTGATCCTTTTTAAATTCTTTATTTTTATAGAAACTTGATCACTTTGAAATGTGTTGAAAATTTTTTGAAATATTTAAGGTCTAAAATTCAAAATATAAGATTTGACTTCTTTCCGAATTCAAAATTTGATGTATTAAATAGTTCTCAATTCTATTAACAAACCTCGTCAGAATTATACATTTTTTCAAGCAATTATCATTGTTTTTTTGTAGCCTTTACTAATTTTTCAAGAAAATAGTTAAAATAAACACTATTGGTTAAAAATATAATCAATATCAAATCATCTTTTCAAAAATTTTTTTTAAATTCTGCATCTTGTCTCGTTCCAATTATTCGGATTTTTAATTCATCCTTTAAAACATGGAATAAATAAAAAATTAAATTTAAAAAAATGTGGATTAATTTGAAAGAAAATTTATTTTTGGCTTTTTTCATCCTATTGTTTTTGAATGTGAGCAATGAATCGTTCATAATCCAAGATGGGAATCAAATTTATATTCCTACCCCGAGCTATGAAATCCTCAAAACAAATCTTACGTTGAATATTTCAAATATATACACTCTATTATCTTGTCAAGATGTTGATCCATTAATAAAGAACGAAGTAAAATTAATTAATTTTTTGGTATTTCAAATTTTTAAATAATATCTTATAAAAGATACAAAATCAAATAGTATTCGTTGGTAAACAAACATTTTCTCTTTGGATCTTATTAAACTATATTTTGTGAACATTACCATTAATGGAAATGAAAAAAATAAAAATTAATTTAATTAATTATCCTATCACAAATTTCTTTCATAATATTCATGGATATATTCTTATTGATTTAATTTATTTTTCTATTATTATTACTCTTTTTAAATTAGCACCTGGAAAATCATGTTCGGAAATAAAACATATTCTTGTCGCACAAAATTCTGGTGTTGCGGGAGTGATTGTTTTGACAGAAAATGTATGGTTATCAACAAGAATGATTCAAAGATCACCTGATATCAAAGAAATAAAAATTCCGATCGTCTATTTGAAACTCAAATATTTCAAAAAATATTTCACAGCAGAAGCTTTGAAAAATGGAATCACCTTTTCGATGCAAGCAACACCAAATGATTTGGATGGAATAAATAAAGGAGGGATGATCTTTTATCAAATCACATTGATTTTCTTCATCTTGATCTCTTCCACCCTCAGCATCAAAAAAATAATTAATCTTTCAAATTACAATTATTTGGGAACTTCGATATGTGCTTGTAATCTTTTGGGTAAATAAACAAACATAATTTTATTCGCTTATTTCTTTCATATCTCCTTCCCTTTTTTTTTTTCTTTTTTCTTTAGCAAATCTTTTCATGTTCATTTATGCAATCGATCCCCTTGGTTATTGGAGAAAGTACACAAGATGGGATTTGTTGGTGGTTGCATTTATAGGATCAGGATTGATGTACATTACTTTCATATTAATTTCTATCTACTTTTCAATCATTATTGTGAAGCTCCTAAACACGAGACTGGTTGATTATGGAAGCAAAATTCTTTTCTCAATCATTTTGTTAGCGGAGATATCTTTGGATATTTCCACAATAGTTTTTTACTTGAACTACACTTATGACAAACTGCCTCTTCTCCATTTTCAATACTGGAGAACAGCAATGTCTTGTATAATTTCATTTTACTATCTTACAGGAGGATCTTACTTTCTTTTCAAAATTAAAAGTTTCTTTACTTTAAAAACAGACAAAAAGAAAAAAAGATACACACAATATTTTCGTCTTGGGTTGTGTATCATCATTTTAGGAGTGATATTGATCATGTTGGCCATTGTTTCTGGTTTATTCACCAATCAAACTGTTTTGAATTCTCCTAGTGGTCTTTTGGGAGAATTAGCTTCTTATTCTTTGGCAAACTCATTTACAGGCATCATTTTCTATTGGATGTTTGTTCCAAAAAAAAACGAAAGTTCTTTGATTCAAACAAGTGAGAACTTTTCGAAAACTACTTCTCAAATATAAAGTACACTTTTTTGTAGTGTAACTCAATACTAAAGTATGAGTACTGTTTTACTAATAAAATTATCTTTTTCAAATAATTATAATCTATTTTGATTTATCAGGTAGGATATTTAATTGGATACATATTTCCTCAATAAAATAAATAAAATCAAAAAAAAATGTTGACTATTAAATCAATTGGAAGTGCTTTTTTCTTGATTGTTTTTATGATATCTTTGAGTGAACAATCTTTCATTCTTCAAGATGGAGAAAATCAAATTTATGTTCCAACACCATCCTTTGAAGCCATAATAATGACAAACCTGACATCAAATATCACCACCATCAACGTTTTAAAAGGTTGTGAATTTTTAGATCCTCTGATAAAAGTAAAAGTTTTGAAGTTTAATAAATTATCATCTTAATACCATTATTTCTTTAGAATACAAATCAGATTGTGTTTATTGGTAAAATAATTTGTTTCATAATAATTTTAACTTTCAAAGGATCTTAAATTATTTAAAAATTAATATTTAAATTAACTTCCTCTTCAAGTTAAACTTTAACTCCTCTCAACAATTGTTTTTAACTCCTCTCTTTTTAAATTAGCACCAGGGAATTCATGTTCGGAAATAAAACATATTCTTGTCGCACAAAATTCTGGTGCTGCGGGAGTGATTGTTTTGACAGAAAATGTATGGTTATCAACAAGAATGATTCAAAGATCACCTGATATCAAAGAAATAAAAATTCCGATCGTCTATTTGAAACTCAAATATTTCAAAAAATATTTCACAGCAGAAGCTTTGAAAAATGGAATCACCTTTTCGATGCAAGCAACACCAAATGATTTGGATGGAATAAATAAAGGAGGGATGATCTTTTATCAAATCACATTGATTTTCTTCATCTTGATCTCTTCCACCCTCAGCATCAAAAAAATAATTAATCTTTCAAATTACAATTATTTGGGAACTTCGATATGTGCTTGTAATCTTTTGGGTAAATAAACAAACATAATTTTATTCGCTTATTTCTTTCATATCTCCTTCCCTTTTTTTTTTTCTTTTTTCTTTAGCAAATCTTTTCATGTTCATTTATGCAATCGATCCCCTTGGTTATTGGAGAAAGTACACAAGATGGGATTTGTTGGTGGTTGCATTTATAGGATCAGGATTGATGTACATTACTTTCATATTAATTTCTATCTACTTTTCAATCATTATTGTGAAGCTCCTAAACACGAGACTGGTTGATTATGGAAGCAAAATTCTTTTCTCAATCATTTTGTTAGCGGAGATATCTTTGGATATTTCCACAATAGTTTTTTACTTGAACTACACTTATGACAAACTGCCTCTTGTCTACTTTGCTTATTGGAGAACAGCAATGTCTTGTGTCATAGCTTTTTTCTACTTGACAGGAGGATCATACTTTCTTTTCAAAATTAAAAGTTTCTTTACTTTAAGAAATGACAAAAAGAAGAAAAAATACACTCAATACTATCGTCTTGGCTTGTGTATCATCATTTTAGGAGTGATAATGATTATGTTAGCTATTGTTTCTGGTTTATTCACCAATCAAACTATTTTGAACTCTCCTAGTGGTCTTTTGGGAGAATTAGCTTCTTTTTCTTTGGCAAACTCATTTACAGGCATCATTTTCTATTGGATGTTTGTTCCAAAAAAAAATGACAATTCTTTGATTCAAACAAGTGAGAACTTTTCGAAAACTACTTCACAAACACAAATTTGATCAAATCTAAAATACACTTTTCTTTTTCTTTGTATCAAAATTTTTTCCAATTTTCAATAAAAATTTTCTTTCAATATTTTTGAATGCCATTCTTATTTTCCAAAGCAATTTCTTTTTCTTCGTCAAAAAATTGCTATGATTTTAAGGTGATAATTTTTTTTCAAAAAAAATAAAAAAGATGGATTCAGATGAATTTATCGAGATCAAAGTCACCCTCAAGGAGGATATAAGAAAAATTAAAATAAAAGAGAGGATATTCGAAGATCTAATTTCTCTCAATCAAGAAATCTCTAAGATCTTCTCGATAGATCCTAAAGAATTATTGCTTTTCAGAATACAATATAGGGATGAGGAGAATGATATGATCACCATCTCCAATTCATCGAATCTTGAGGATATCAATAGAATCATAAAAACCAAAAAACAGCTCATATTGAAATTGATGGACAACACCATCATCAAAGAGAATGTCAACAAGGAAAATCTAAATTCTTTCTTGCAAATCAATTTCTTTGAAGAAATGATCAAGAATGAAAATTTAAAAGACTTAATGAACCATTCTATAGCACATATCCTCCAATCCAAAGAATTTCAAAACATGGTAAATAATCTATCGCTGCCATTCCTTATGCCAACCAAGGATCTCGATAATCATTTCCACCTTTCTAATTTCACTCCAAAAGGTGATACCATTGAAATTAATGATTCACTCGATGATTCCATCAAAGATATCAAGGAAAATGTGGTGATCGAAAAGAAAGAGGTTGAAAATTTTGAAGAATTAAATAAAATCCCAAAAAAGAAAAAACAGAGTGATGAATTTGAAATCATATAACCTGCACCAATCAATATATCGATTATTTTTTTGTATATGATATTAAACTTTTAATCATTTTCTTTCGAAATTTGAGGTATTTTGAATCAAATAAAGATGATTGCAATCATCATCATTAGGATAATTTATTGAATAGTATAAATAAAAAATAAAAAAAATGGATGAGAATGTGGGAATTGAAACTCCAACAAATGAATCAGATACACCCCAAATAAATGAATCCAATGATCAATCTCATATTGATCCCTCCCTCCCAACCAATGAATCTCAAACCAATGAAACCACAACAAATGAAACCAATACCCCACCAAAAAAATATGAGAACCTCTCTGATAATGCCAATTATTTTTATAATGGTCTTCATGATTTATTCGGCCCTATTGTTACCAAATGCGAAGAGAGAGTACATTCTGTATTTCAAACTCAAGAAAAATTATCAAATCAACTTAATATGTTATCCAAAGGTATAGACTTATAACTCATTTTAACTACTTATAGTGATATAGAAAGCATATATTGTCACTGAGAAAAAAATAGATAAATATACAATGATAATATTATTGAAATATCTATTCCATTCTTTAATTCTTGACCATATTTTCATAGAATTAGAGAAATTTGTGGATTTATCCCAAACACCATCTCTATCTCCTTATGTCACCAAATTAAATAATTCACGCAAAAGGATGATCACTATCAATTCCACCCTCAGGCAAATTCAAAACAGATTGGATAGAATATATTCTACACACGGAAATAAATCGAAAGATGAATTAGAAAAGAAAGAGATTCCCAAAATAGAGGTTAAAAAATGAAACAAAAATATTTTTATATTTATTGAAATCATTTTTGCTTTAGGAAAAGACAAGTATTGGAAACATACCATCTGATCAATCAAATATCAACGAATCTCCTTATTAAAATTTTTTTATTTTCAAAATATTCAATATGGAATAAGAGACAGGTAAATGGATCTGACAAGTAAATTATTGTTTGATATATGCAATCAAATAATAATTTTAAACAAAACTTTTTTCTCGGCATTATACTTTAAATTTTGTGAATATGAAAGATTTCTTTTGATTTACATATAATCTTTTTAATTTTAATGATCAAAAATATATTTCATCATTATGAATGTTTTTCCCTTTTGATTGTTTTATTAATTCATGAATAGATCTTTCAAATTATTATTCTGTTTCTGCTTTATTCTGTCATCATTTATTTCATTGATATCTTGTATCACATCTCCTTCAAACTTCATCATAATCATTTTATTTTGCTCAGGTCTTTTTTCCTCTATGGTGAATTTATTATCGCAAGATGGGCAAAATCCATCAGATTCAGGATCAAAATCACTGAAATGATGAAGTATAAAGGTTAAATATCGTAGTTTATATTTGGAGTATTTTGTAAAATAAAAAATTAAATTATTTTTACGTCATATCCTTTTTGAATACATGTTTACATTTCTTGCATCCAAAAATGATTTCGTATTTCTTTTCCAACTCGTGATCAGACACATCATTATGACATTCAGGGCAATCAAACCATTTTTTGCAGCAATGTGCACGAATACTTACTTGAGCATTGAGGATATGTTTACACATCTTTATTTTTTATTTTTTTAATTATTTTCTCAATAAAATATAAAAAAAAATTTGCGCAAATAATAATTTAATTTCTTCTCAATTCATATAACAAATAAAATTGAATTAATTGGTATTGAATATCAACATTCAATTTTTTGTCATTCTTTTTAGATAAATGGAAAAAATAATTTTTTTGTTTGGAAATGAACCATCTTTGCTTATAGTATTTAATTTTGTCAATTGTAAAATGAAAGTTGGTTAGGGAAAATGGAACTTAGAATGAAAGATATTCAAATTTGAAATTAAAACTTGAGATATCATTACCCTTTTTTTTCGGTTCCTTTTGAAAAAATATATATTTTTATATTTTTGGCGGCAAAAAATATATATTTAAAAAACTCAAATTTTGTTTTGATTCAGTTTATAATTGACATTATAATCAGAGTTACCTCATCCTCTGATCATTGATTTCATAAAAATAAAAATAAAAAAATGAAGAAACAAAAGTTTAAATTGAGCACTAATCTTGAAATGTCCATCCCTTCAACAAGTTCAATCGTTGCAGGAGAAGAAATGGCACAAACAATCTTAAATAAAATTGCTCCAGAGGGTAAATTAGATCTATACGAATTAAAAATTGGATTATTGGATGCTTCTGAAAAATTGGGTGAAAGAGGTAAATTGATCAATTGATAGCATTTGAAATATAATACTTCAAAGTTTTTTATCGAGAAATATAAAGGAATATATCCTATGAGAATATTATTTACCTAATAAATCAGCGTATTAAAAATATTCATATTCAAATGATCAATTTTTATTATCTACCTGATGTTTTGTATCAAAAAACTATATTAATATTGATCCTTGATAGATTATACTTTCATCATCTAATTTATTGACAAACAAAATTTCATACTGTTTGCAATTGTATACTTGATTTAATGTTTTAATTATTTTCATGTTTATGTTCATTTTAATTCCATTTTAATTCTTTGTTTAATCAATGAAATTTTCTAAAGGATTGTACCAAAGCGCCAAATTTGTTTCAGAATTTTTGTATGACACACTCAAAGACTTATCTATCACTAAAACACAGTACCAAAAATACCAAAACGAGAAAAAAACACAATATCCTGTCATTGAAACCAAAGAAAACCTTCAGAACGTCAGCGATGAAGATCAGCAATTTAACGAGAAAAGCACTTTGTCTTTCGGGAAGTCTTTGTTCGACAACAAAGAATATTTCAGGTAAAAAAATTCATTTTTTTTAATTCACTTATTTTTTAAATAATTTCTTCAGATTTTTTTGATTTTATTTAACTTTTTTTTTTAAAAATTTTTTATTTGATGTAAACTTTATAATGTCATCATTTTCTATTTTATTTAAAATTTTTTTGTTATTCAAAATTTCAATTGAAAAAATATGATTATTAGGTAGAATTAACAGCTAACGAAATTAAATTATGTTTTATTTAATAAATTTTTGTTTTTTGATTATCATTTTATTTTTATTTTATTTTATTTTTATCATTAATCATATTTTCATAAATTATTAATTTTTAAATTTTATTTTTATTTTTCAAAATCGGAAAAAAAAAAGATGCTGGAACACACTCAAAGACTGCACCTCCCAACTAGGCTTCTTTCTGGCCTCCTACGCGCTCTACCTAGCAGGGGAATCCATCAAACAAAACAACAGCCAGCAAAACATGCAGAACCCCAACACCTCCTCCACCGTCGATCCCAAATCAGGCCAGTCCAAAGCTCTCAACCCTCACCTCAACCAGCTCCGCTCGAGGTTCGAGCAGCATCAGAAGCAACTGGATGCTTTCAACCTTTATTTATATGGCGTCGTTTTGAGGGAGCTTAATTTGCCTCAGTATACCAAGAAGCTCATCAAGGCCATTTTGAAGTTCCCTTACTTGTGGACTGGTACCTTTTTTTATTTTTTTTACTTTCATTTATTTTTTACTTTTTATTTTTTATTTTTTATTTTATTTCTTATTTTTATTTTTTATTTTTTATTTTTTATTTTTTATTTTTTATTTTTTATTTTTTATTGGATGA